>OENT01001757.1:0-35106 GCA_900239685.1 Rotaria macrura | reverse complement strand
TTAATGAGCGTTAGTGACTCACAATCGGCGTTCCCGATTGTGCGTTTAAACGCGTTTTTCCAAATGTTTATCTGCTTGGGTAAAGACCATTACTCGAAATAGGCATTCACATTTCTTTGTCCGACAACGAGACAAAATTTTGTAAAATTTTGGTTGTTTCTCTTTCACTATGTACTATCACTTAAACGGTTATTTTTAATTTTATTCTATCTATGCCTTCAAGATGATAAGATTTGATCTTATCATTTGTTGTATTTGTGTTCGGTATTCTTGGTTTCATTAGTACTCGCGAGAAAGATGCTTGTAATAAAAAAAGTAATATGCAGTTTCTTTCCGTTATTTTTTCAAAACTTTAACTATCTAATTGAATTTGATATGTAGATTGCCTTACTCTTATTAGGTACAATTGTTTCTTGTACCATCACGATATCGCTTGGTTCACTTAATGTGACTGAAAACAGTAATTATGTAGTATCACTCAATATTGAAAATGCAAATACGGGTCAATTTATTCCATCTACAATGCATGGTGTCATTTTCGAGACTAATATAAACCGAGACGATGATGGTGGTATCTATGCGGAACTTATTTACAATCGTGCTTTTCAAGGTTGTTCACTCTGTTTATTACGATAGTGTAGATATAGAATATAGTATGATCTTTCTCTAACATCTAGAAAAGGGTCGATCCCTTGATGGATGGTCATCATTTGGACAAGGATCAATGGTTCTTAACAATACTCAACCTTTATCTAGTGCTTTACCCACACAGCTGAGATATTCGCTAAATCAAAACTCTACCTCAGCTTCTGGTTTCAGAAATGGTGGTTTTTATGGTATGAATATTCAAGCACAAAATTACACAACACATTTCTTCTACCGACCAATAGCTGCAGCATATGTAGGAGAAGGTAAACTAACAATTGGATTCAGTGATTCAACTGGTGCAACTACTTACGGCTTATCTACGATTGATGTATCAAATGTACCTCAAGATATTTGGTTTTATTTTTCATTCACTATCACTGTCCATACTGCCGCTCCTACCACTGAAAACGTTTTCTTCATTGAATTTCCTTCAGGTTCTAAGGGTACTTTTGAATTTAACCTTATCTCCTGTTTTTCACCGACATACAAAAATCGACCGAATGGTGCACGTATCGACATTGCACAAGCCTTTGCCGATCTAAAACCCGGCTATGTTCGTCTTCCAGGTGGCAATGATCTTGAAGGACCAACAATCTCGGAACGCTTTATTTGGAATAATACAGTTGGTCTTCTTGAGAATCGATCAGGCCGAAGAGGAACATGGACAGGCTATAATACTGAAGGCTTTGGACTCATCGAACTATTAACTTTTGTTGAAGATATCGGTGCAATACCTATTCTAGCAGTTTATGCGGGATACTCATTAGATGGAAAAGCAGTACCAAAAGATCAACTTCAACCATATATTGATGAAGTCGTCAAGGAATTGGACTTTTTAACTGCCTCGGCCAAGGACAATAGAATGGGTGCGTTTCGTGCACGATTAGGTCGTACTCAACCATTTGATATCAAATATGTTGAAATTGGCAACGAAGATTGGATTGGTCCTGCCCCGAGCTCATACAGTTACCGATGGCCGGCTTTCTATAATGCTCTTTCTAAAAAATATCCTAATATTACTTTTATTGCTACGACAACAAAATCAATTCAATCACCACCAGCTGTCGATGATCATGATTATCAAGTGCCCTTATTTTTTATTAAAAATTTTCGTCGATATGAAAACGTTCCTCGGCCAGGTCCCAAAGTATTGGTTGGAGAATTTTCTGTCATTAATGATAATGATTCAAAAATCGACAATCCATTTGCTGATGGTCGACTTAATTTTCCATCGATTAAATCTGCTGTCGCCGAATCGATCTATCGTATTGGATTTGAACGTAATTCAGATATTATCATTGGAGGTTGCTATGCTCCCGTTCTTCAAAATATTGATAATACGCAATGGACACCGAATCTGATTGTCTTCAATGCTGGTTTAGTTGTTAAATCTACATCATATCTTGCCCAGAAAATGTTCGGCGAAAATCTTGGTAATATTCGTCTGAATTCTACTGCGACCAACAGTACTATGACTCATCAATCTGTAAAAAACGGACAAGAAGGAGACGGTAAACTTGGAAATCTCTACTTTGTTGCAACCAAACGTACCGATGACAATACACTTATTGTGAAATTGGCAAGCGTAGATTCAAATGATATACTTGTTAAAATTCAAATTCAAGGCTCGACAAAATCTTCAACTGGTCTTGCATATATTTTGACCGCTGGTTCAGGTGTCGATCCAGCCACTGTACACAATACGATTATTGATCCGAATGCTGCATCAATTGCTACACTACCTATAACATCAATCAATGGCACACTATCAATTAAAATTCCTTCTTGGAGCATTGTCGTTGTGACACTTACTGTCTGATTTTAATTTGACCTTAACCTTCCTATGTACGACTATATCTGTCGGGATAGACTATTCACTTCTATAAAATATAAATCGAATTTTAATTGCTTGGAAAAGAAACTATTCATCCGATTTTTTTAAAATTTCTTAAGTATTTAACATTGGTATAGACATAAAAATCGTTTTATACACATTAATATCTTTTATTAAAAGTACTGAAGCTACGAGTTCTTCTTTCTTGTTCTACGATCAATATGCGAGTAAAATATTTTTCTTTAACTATATTAGCCAATCATTTGAAGTTTCTTATGTTGTTCATGATTCACGAAGAAAATATGAAGAAGTAATGATTGACAAGAAGACAATTGTCTCTTCAAATCAATTCAGATCATAATTGGTACATTATGATCTGGATCATTACTTCTATTTAGAGATTCACATAAGTTTTAAGAGAATAAGCATTCATTTTTAATAATTCAAAACTATTCATACTTCTTGTTTCATTTCGTATATATTTCACAATAGAATATTCAGCGTATGAATCATCGTTAAGGATAGATGATCGTTATGAATGATTTATAAACGAAAAACCATATATGACGAATTCTACTAAGTCTATTTTTTTACAAATTTACGTTTTCTGTTGATCTTCCAGTTGTGTATTCAATAGTTTTTTTTTCGTATTACTCTTTTTTATTAATATTATATTGATATTGACTGATTTGCACCATATTGGAGAAGAAATTATTACATATTTTTTATATAACTCAAAATGAAGCTTGGAAAACACTTTCATTCGCACTAGCCGATTTTTATTCATGATTGCTTTCATTTTACCTTAAAACATGCGTATGGATTTTTTCTAATTTGCAGCTACTGTTTCTTTGTTTGATCTTACTGAATATGATAAGTAGAGCTGTAAGTAATTGCATAGAGGTATGAAGAAAAAAATGTACGGAGTAAATCGACAGAACTATGATACCCTTGCATGTATTATATATATGTACATGTACTTTCTATGTTTCAATCACAAGACAAAAAAAGTTGAAGCTGTAAATGAAATGAATCACAAGTCATTTATTCGACGGGTAATCGTTGAGATTGAAAAGTTTAGAAATGATAAATTGTGTTTGGTATTGCTCTCACTCTGCTTCTATGGGTATTAGTATTGTTGATTGAGAGTAAAGAATACAATTAAGGTTATAATAGTATTCAGTTATTTCTTTTTGTATCTAATCGAAATAAAGTACTAACATATTATTTTCTAACTTATTAATTTTGAAAAGAATACTTTTAACAAGTGAAGAATACATTCGAATGCTATGTATTTTAGATAAAAAAGAATTAAAATTCTTAGCCGATTCTGTACAATGGTATACATGTTGTACTGTTCTTTAGATAAACGATGCCCTTACTTATTGAATACGCGCTATTGATCATATGATTACAGCAGATAAAGATAAACCAAGAGTGATGTCATATATCGTTCACTTGAGTTCAGTTATATTTACTTCTTCTCATAGAACGAATGCTATGCACAATCTCTTCGTTGATAAAGATTCGTGTGGAGTTAAAATTTTGTATAACTAGTGAAGAAGTCCGAGTAAAAATACAAAGATATCACAGTTTCATATCTCGATTCTTAGTATGAGCTAAGATAGTTTCGCCATATTTATAACACTTAGCTTGTCTCTGTTGTTATTGCATTTGTAAATGTATCAAACTGTAGATTGATTGAAATGCTGTATTTATTTCTTTGTAATTGTAATGACGGCACATAGGTTTAGTAACTCGTTCATCAAAACTTTCGTTCTAATGTCAACGTTATGAATTTAAAAAAAACACATGAGCAGTCACAAAAAGTTAAGTTAATAATCATTTAGTTGTATCAAACAATGACACAGGCAATGCACATGGCAAAAAAGTTGCTGCCAGAATAATTGCTTTGACATCGTTCGTACCTTTTTTTTTGTCAGAAGCTTCAGGATAATGTCAATTTCATCTTATCGTGATAAGCATACATATTTTATTTACATGTATTACTAGTAAATGCAACGATTTCTCTAATCGCTTTAAGATTACACGACACTTGAGCAACTTTCTAGTCATCGATAAGATACTGTTGATTGCTCAGATTCCGGTTCTGATTAAGGGTAAATAGAAGAAAATCATTTCCATTTTCTTCTGAACCCATCGAACTCTAAACATGTAATTCTCTGTTGAATCAATGTTACCGATAAACTACTTTTACTTTGGTCCTAAAAACGAATTTGATGCGTCATTAATCGAGATAATCATCGAATTGGAATGTTATGTTTAGAGTAAATAATTGATAGTTTGAAAAATTATATCAGTTGTATTATTAGGATGATCAAAAATTTTTATTTTTTATATTTCAATATAGTAGTTGAATACTTGACATACTACAGTTTTGCATAGAGTATCATCGAATCGTATTTCGGTACAAATTTGATTTTACTTACTGTTTTGTCATTCTCCTATTTTTTTTTCTTCACAATTTTTATATTTGATTCCTTCTTTTCTGCATATGTTTTTTTTTCTTATCGCGTGGAGTCTATTTGAAGTCCAATGCAAACGACAAACACATCCAAACGAGAGAAAAAGAAAAGAAAAAGAACGTGTTTGCAATTCATTCGTGTTTATCTTACATCAACAAACTCTCTAACACATAGGAATTTCTTATTCGATTCATCATACTAGTAGGTGAAATATATTTAAAATGATGTCTTGCACATAGTTTTCTTTTATAGTTTTAGTAGTGTACGTTTTCACAAGTGCAAATATGTTTCTAATTATACTTCTCCCGTTGGCTTTGTATATATGTGTTCGACTCTATCAGTATTTATATCCATCGCCAGATATTGATCCATGCGATAAATTCGTACTTATTAGTGGATGTGACACTGGTTTTGGTCATACGTTAGCTATTGAACTTGATAAAAAAGGTTTCAATGTATTCGCGAGTGTTTATAGTGAGGACAATCTAGCTTCGTTGAAAAGAAAACTTTCTTCACGTGCAACTGTCTTCTGTCTTGACATAACTCAGCCTGCACAAATCGATGCTGCCTATGAATTAGTTAGACAAAAAACTAATACTCTACATGCACTCATAAATAATGCTGGTATTGATCAAGATGGTTTGATCGATTGGATTACACTCGACTTTATGAGAAAAATGATGGATGTTAACTTCTTTGGACATGTTGCCATGATAAAAACATTTCTACCATTGCTTATTGTTGAACAAGGTTCACGTGTCGTTAATCTATGTTCAGTAGCTGGTTATTTAACTGCACCCACTATGTCATCCTATTGTGCATCAAAGTTTGCTTTTGAATCATTCTCGGACTGTCTTCGACGTGAAATGCATCCATGGGGATTGCATGTGAGTGTGATTGAACCAGGTTATATGCGTACGCCTATTATTGATGGGCATGTACAAACAATGCGCAAAATGTGGGATACACTCCCGGCTGATGTCAAAGATCGATGGGGCAAGGACTATCTCAATAATATTTTGGACAAGCGAACCAACAATTTATTAATTCATTTTGCAGAAAATCCTATTAAAGTAGTAGACGCTATCCAACATGCTGTGATCAATAAAAAGCCGAGAATTCGTTATCGACCAGGATGGCAGTCGAGTTTTCTATTATTTCCACTGTCTATGCTTCCCACTTGGATGACTGATATAATCCTACTCAAAGGACGTGGTCGTAATGTAATACCTGCCGGTGTCTATAAACAAAATAAAAATAAATAAATTTGATTGCAAAAAATAATAATGTCTATTGATATTTTTCATTTTCTTTTATGATCGATTGTCCGAATAATACTTAGTTCGTATAGGGAAATATTTAAATTTTATAACTAAGAGTTTTATACGTAATGTTAAAAAGTTTGTTTTGATGTATCTTATTGTAACAGTGACTAAATAACATATTTAGAAGGCAGGTAAAAATAGACTCACTAGATCATCGATGTATACACCAAGCTTCGAGTAATATAGCATGTTTCAATCAGTATTAAAATTTTTCTAATAAGTATATCTTATATGAAGTTGTTGTTTTTAGTTTGAAAAAATGAAAGCATCATTTTTTTTTTCTAACTCTCCAACTCAGTAACAGACTCTATTCGTGAACTATTTATGATCGATGTTTCAGCTACGTTTTTGAATAATCTTCAATTTCAATGATATTCATATTCGAGTAGAAGAGAAATTTTAATTCTTGTCACAAATAAAACAATGAAGACTATTCTATTACGAAATATAATTGAATACAGAAAATAATTAGAAGACCACATATCACCAATTATTCAGTTTATGTTTGTATGGCACATTCCACTGCTCCTATCTCTTTGAATCAAAGCATGCATCAACGAATGCTACGTCACAAGTTTGCAATGATGACAAATCCCATGCTGTCTATTAGCTCAGTGGAAGAAAAATTCAATTCTTCTTTTCTTTTATTAATAATACATTACATTTTAGGAAAAAACTGAAGCTATCCTTCAAGAAATCAAACTCAGAAACTAATCCGTACATCGTTATTCAATAATGCGTTAGATCTGACGATTTCCCAGTTAAGAGTGCTTTGATTTATAAAACTTCAACAGTATTTGAATATGTAAGTATGGTACATGAAGATTATTTAGCTAAGGGTTTTTATTATTTATTTCATTAAAATGCAAAGCATTAAAATTAATCTTTGACTTGATCTCTAAATCGTATAATCCATCATAAAATTAAAAGAAAAACTTTTCTTTCTACTACATAGTGTTAGAAGTATTGAATATAGATGCGAGAACTTCTATGGTTGTAATCGATATTTGACACGCTCAAAAATCGTTAAAGTAATTCTGTATTATGGTAGTTCATCATTCAAGATAGGTGCATTGAACATTATAGATCCATTAGTGGCAGACTGTTTCTCAGAGAACATCTCTGAAAGTCGATCACTAAAATGACTTAAACTTATTCTTTCTTGCAATTCTAGAAGAGTCGATTGGATAAAAATATTTATTCGAGATTGGCAATTACAATTTGCATTCTAATTCTACAAAAACTGTACTATAACGGATTGTTATTTGTTCATAATTCACCATACGTTAGATTTAACATGCTTGCAAATCAGACTATTCCCAATGGTTAGAGCAGTTCAACTATCAGAAACAAACCGATTTAAAATTGCTATAGAGAGAGAAGAAAAATTAATTTTTTTCACCTTGAACTTTATTCCAACTCAATAGAAATGAGGTGTACGTGTGAACAGTCTGTCAAATTGAATCTAGTCGTGCTTAAAGAAAAGAGAAACAAAAGACGAGCCATGTTTTAAATTTTGCATTGTAGATAACTTATATTTAAATTATCAAATCTTGGTTTTCATATGCGTTATCGAGAAAATAGCCTCGAAGAAAAAGTCATTTTAGTAGATGCTTTATCATTATGTTTATGGCAGGCTACAATGATAAACGTATGAAGCTATATACTTTAAAAAGAATATTTGATCTACTTCTCACATGTCAATGTAATGAAAATCGATGAATAAACGGTGGTTCTCAGTCATAAACCACTTGGTATTCTTCGCTTAATCGTAGTTAACCGATCCTTTTGTACAATAACACGAAAGTGTTTGTTTCTCTTAATCTAGTAATATTTTCAAATATACATATTTAACAGTTATTTTTCTGTTAAACTAATTTTTTATTTCAACAAAAATTACAAATACAATACAATGCAAAAAAGAAAGCATTCACTCTCAAATGAAGCCCGTTGTCATCATATAGATACTTTTCTTTAATAAGCGATGCGACAGACACGCACGTGTATTATATATCAATGCTTTGTTTTTCGTTCTTGAGCTATTCGTTTTCTGCTGTCTAGTGGGAAATGATCGGTGAACCGCTAAAATTTATCATGAAGTGCACAATCGATTAAAATCGGCAGTTTTAGCAGAGAACGAGGTTTACCCACTCAAAATAATCCAGCTTTTGTCACTTGGAAAGTAAGCATCATGCCGATAGCGAACACGTGATATTCTAGAGTATGATTACATCTTTTGAAAAGTTCTGCATACTTATCTAATTTATCCTTATAATCGAATTCTATGTTATTGAACACGGAACTTGTTTCTTAGAAAATACATCACATTTTTATAGAAAATAATAAAATTGATGAATATGTTAAAATTCTAATAAATAAATTTCATGAGAAAGCCAATAAAAAGTAATGTCAGTGTGTTAGTTGACGATGAAACATTAGCATTGTTAACATGATCGAGAAATTGGACAAAATCAAAATCCGATGTACTACTTTGACGAATAAGATTACCATTATTTTCTCCATTACAATTGTCTGATTGACATTCAAGCATCCAATGATTAGTACGTGTTCGATCAGTCATATTGAAATTGATTTCATGCGATAGGAATGTTTCGTCGATATCGTACTGTAAACAGTTTGCACAAATTTCTATTGAGTTTTGATAACCTATTCCCTGAAAAAAACATCCTTTACAAGATTCCCATGGTATAGACATAGCGCATTCTAATGAAGTTGTATTTTGTTTGAACAAACACCATTTACCATCGAATGGTTCTTCCCTTTTCAACAAATTTTCAAGTTTATCAAAACTATCATTTTGTGTTAAAGAATTCAATATACGTTTTAATTCAGTTAAACTGTTACAATAGTCAGTTGAACATATATAAGAAAGCGATCTTGTCCATATGAAAGCAGAATTTTTACTTTCTAAACTAATGGAAGTATAAAGACTTTGTTCGCCATTTATTGATCTTGAAATATCTCTCACATTCGATGCTATTTGTGTTCGATCTGGATTTCGATGCCAAACTAGATCAAACATACAACTATTCTCAGTTGTTTGCAATGTACAATCGTTAAGTTTGTCTGGCATTCGATCCTTTGTAACATGATAATCAAAATTATTTGTATCAATGGGACAAACAGAGCATGTAATAGAACATGAAACTGAACGAATAATTTGAAATACGATGATAAAATTTAGTAGCATATTTTCTTCTCAGCTTGATGATTACAGATAGTTATATGTTTATGATATCAGACAACGACATTCAATTTATGTAATGTAAGAAGATAAGCAAATCTCTTAACATACATGTTTGAGTTTCATGCTTTTCCATCTGCTATCAAACAATACACGACAAAACGTTTTTTTTCATCTTTGTTTGTGAGACTATTCAAAATGCTTATCTTTCAGTTAAAAAGTCAGTAGTTGAAACACGATCAAGTAAAATAGAAATACAAAAATTTGCTAACATCAATGTAGTACAACATTAATTATAAAATAAGTTTCTATCGAAATTTTCATTGTCAATAGTATGTTATAAATAGAGTCGAAGTTTCAATGGATATACTAAGTTATCTGGATATTATCATGGTTCAGTGAACTGTACAACTATTCATGTGATTGATCTGTTCTGAAATAATTTTGTTGTATGAAAATGACATTTTAGCACAAACACTTGACATAGTTTAGTTAGAATAATTGTTTTTGTAGTTCGCACGATGCTGACTAAAATATTTTCATGCCGAAAGTCTTTCGTAAGATCTAACAATAGTTAGCGAAATGAACTTTTGTCAAGTGATTGAGGAAGCCAACGTGTTGTTCTACTGTTTTTCATCAAAACTTTTCTTTTCAATACAAAAAACCAACAACGTGAAATCACAAATACAATTTTTCTTATTCTCATTCAATAAGTTGAAATTTTATTTACATTGAAACACGATATTGTTTTGAACGTAACAATCGAAGAAGAATTCCCACTTCACTTCACTTCTTTTATTATAGTTTGCTGATGCAAGACCTCACGTATAGTGTAGAAATAACTGTAATGTTCGAATGACATTGAGCAAAGCTACTATATAGTATTTTACTCAAATCGAAGGTTATATATTATTTATCACCTCGATTGTTTTCTTGCACAAAAAGTTGATGAGTATAATAGCGATGGGTTTTTCAAAAGAGAAACTCATAGGATCGGTAATAATAACATTAATTTTGTAATGTGTTTTGAGAATAGATACAGATTCTTAATGTTAGATGTTTGACTTATATTAATTTTCTGTTGTTCATATGTCAATGTTTTAATTCATCCAAATAAATGATTACAATAGAATGGAGATAAAATGATAAACTGTAGAATTTTAAAATTTGATATGAAATTATCTTTTGTAAAAGAAAGACAATGTATCAATATTGTTTTTTCTTAATAGAACTACAGAAAACTATGTTGGAAATTCAGGTCTTATCGAAGAGACTATTTTTCAGTTCATCATAAAAATATCGTTCAATGTCATTCTACACTGATACAACTAATTTATCTCAACTACGATGAATACGATCGCATGATTAGCAGTTTATAAATTAACTAACTTCATGTATTTTTTTTGTCAATTCAAGCGAATAAAAAATATCCTTTTAAATATTCTACATGAAAAACATCTATGAAATGATTTTTACTCATTGTTTTAGACTCATTAATACGGTCGTAAATATGAATAGTAAGTGCGTAATACGTTAAGCAATTTAGCATTTTTCTTACATTGGACGTTGTTGAGCTATTGGATACATGATCAAAAAATATTCTGACTCAATCGAATGATCCAATGTAAGGGTATGACTATGGTGAAATGTTTAGTACGTTGAACTGCATAAAAGAAAAATTCATTTGTCTCATGAAGTTTGAGTGCATCTAGGAGAAATGTTTCGACATCTATAACTATGCCATTCGCACTTATACATAATTATAGGGTGGTATCATCTCATATTGTCTATGAATTATAAATCTTATCATTCTCTGGAATACTTCATAAATTTTCGGCCGTCCGAAAAGTCATTACCTATATATTCATAGAGTAAGTGTATTCTAGTGAAAATTTCATATCTCAAAAGTTTCTATTGATGACATCGTTCGAAATAAATTTGATTATTGACGTTTAATCAAGTGTTTTTCATCATATTGTAGTTCGATTGAAAATAGACAATCGATTGTAACGATGAAAACCAGTTACTAATAACAAAATCATAGAGAGACGAATTGCACAAAGATGACGACATATTTTTTTGTTTCTGTTAAGAGTTGTTTTTTACTAAATTCAACATTCTAAGTTTAGTGACATGAAAGTAGCAGATGCCTAATAGCATGTGTATCCGTCAGACTATGATGTTTAGGATATCTATAAAAAAAACACAGGAAAGAAAAAAAAACAAAGGAAGAGAGAAAAAAACACGAATTAGCATCTTTAAAGAAAGACAAACAAGAATAATCATAACGCTGAGAATGACTTATTACGAAGGAAATTCATTGAGAACGAGAAGATTTTATGAGATACGTCTAGCTATACTAGGATTTCTCTGGGAAATTTATCATAGAGTATTATATTTTCCACATTGATTATCACTGTTAAGTCGGAATACTCGTGATTTGATAACTAATTTAGTATATGACTAACGTAAGTACAGTGATGACAGTGATAAATTATTTACGAAGTTAGAAAGACAGAATGGATCGTTTTACTTCTTTTCATATAGATTTTATTTCATGCTAAAAGTAGATTTATTCGAACAACATACACGGATCCGAAGATTTCACGAGTTCTTTTTACTATTTAGTTTTATATTTATAGTATAGATAATCAACATTTATTTAAACGTGTGTGCGTGTGTGTTGTTTATTTTTTTTTTTGTATCAAAGAAGTTAATATAATGAAAGAAACTATTTAAGAGTGAGACGAACTTTGTTCTCTTCACTTTCAACATACAGAGTTCATATTGGAAACTGAAAAAAATCTCAGGCAGTATTACTTCGCTATTTCTATACGATAACTAGTAGATTTCTACCATGTATAGTTATCTTGAAGATTATGATCTTGTTTTACTATCGTATAAATACCATTAAGCTGTATCGTATAACTCTATGTTGCATCTGGTTTTCTCAGAAACATCATTAATATTTCTCGTAGATGACAATATTCTTTTCCTACTCAATAAATATATGAATTATTAAGTGATGATTTTCATTGAAATAAATAGGTTCGTGTTTGTGAAAAATATTTTTCAAAGTGTAGTACACACTTCTAACGTTTTAATTAAAAGTTTATCATGGAAAAAATTCTGTTTCAATCAATATTACACTGGACATGTATTGTTAAATTGACTGTTATCATACTGCATGAAAACAAAAATATCCTTTGAGAGCAATATTTTTCTTTTACGAATGATCAAAGAATAACAAGAAATAATAATTAAGTTGCTCGCGTATAATCGAACGTTTTATTACTATAGAGAGCAAAACACAGGAAATTGATATGTCAGTCTCTTCTGACAAAAATAACAAGTGTTGAACTGTAATACATCATGTGAACTTAGCAGAAAGCCGACTGTCATATGATTATTAGCTTGAATGATATTCAATGTATTTTTGACAGTTAATAATAGCTAGATCAAATACTGATGACGTTTTTCACTTGTCTTTTAACATACTTTTACAAAAAAATAATATCTAATTAAAGAATTAGTTAATTACTAAATTAATAAGATGATCACATTAATGAAATGGCTAATGCTTCAATAGGCTGTTGAACATTCTTGTGTTCACGAATCGATTGATTATCTATCTCCTTATAATATTTTTTCTATCTTGCACTTTGCCGACTTACTAGAACAGTGTATGATTCGATGGCACAACAAGTATTTCATTTTAAAGTTTTCTTTCGCGTTCTCGTACTCGAATTATGAAAGAAAAATATTTTATTAAAAAACGACTATATGTATTTATTATTGTAGATATTATTCTATGAAATGATTTCAACCGGTTATTCATGCGAATAGACATTATTATGAATATAGAAAATTTTTATCAATTGCAAGGTTTGTATTTCTTATTTAAATATATACGCATATATGATCACGCACATAAACTCATTAGCATAGTTTACATCATTCGATTTTGTATCAAAGTCTACAATTAAGTAACACTTAAATAAACTATCTCATCTATTAAATTATACAGAGTATGAGTAATCTATCAAAGAAAAGATGTAATCATCCTTTAAGTTTAATTAAAGATAATTTAAAAATGTTTGTCAGATATTTAAACCATTGTGAAACATGCGATGTCATCGATCATGACAATAGAGATGGAAAGATTAATTAAGTATGTTATATCTTCTATTAGAGAACGTCACTAATGTTATTTCTATCAGAATAATCTTACTGTTTTTACTGTTTAAAAAGGAACTGAAATAAAATTACGAGAAAGTATTCTTCAGACGACTTTTAGCACTAACGTTTGGTGAAATGTAGCATGAAAATGACGTACATACGTCATCTAATAACTGCTTTTGTATCACATCATAAACAGTCATCACGAGAAATGTACCGGTATTAGCCGAGAACTATTTCAACGTAAACTATATGTCGTCTAATTTTTGACATAAATAGGAATCGATGAGCTGTCATCGTAACTGCCACCTAATGTTCCGTAGAATAGTAAAAAACAAACGTACATAGAAGGAAAGTTCTACGTCTTGTATTTTTTATGGCTGAACTGTTTTAGTAGTACTATAGCGTCTATTGATTAATGAAGCGTTTTTTTTTTGAGTGGGTGACTGAATGTTGCACTTTAAGAATGATTGCTCAAAAATACATGACCATAAAGTGTTCTTAAGGATTAACAATCTTACAATGTATCGATTTGTTCGAGTAGTGTTGAAATGCAATGATCTTCGAAGACAAAAACTATGTCGATAGAGAACTATAAATAGCTTGAAAAAGGACAGACGTACTGACAACGATAATTTTCTGCCGAGAAAAAAAACGACGCTTCTTTGAATATTCTTTCCTTTTGCCAATATTTAATCATTTATTGGTTGAATAATCATTGTGAATCTGAATATCGTAACCAATCGATAGAGTCTTGTAGCTAATAAGAAACAAGTATTTTAATTACTTACATGAATAGAAAACACAGAAAACATTAAAAAAATATTTCTGCATACACTTGATTCAATTTCAATTCAAGAATTTCACATTTCATTCAATATTCTATCGAAATATATTATCTGAGCTTGCCAAAAATTAAAATAAGACTCGATTATCTGGACTCAAACCATTGACTAAAATTTCTTAACAAAAACAGAACCTTTTATATCCATATCAAATCGAATAAAGTTCATAATCTAAATACTTGAATAAACATAGATATGCAAAGATTGTTTGGTATGTGAAATGAATATAAATCCGAGATGATTTCTTTTGATAATTGTATTTTCGTACCAATCTATACAGGAATATAACAGATGATTGTGATAAACGCTAGAAGATAACAGTCCATGTTTGTCAATATAAATTCCATTCTTTTTATTCTTCTTCTTAAGACACTAATGAAGTTTCAATTTCTCCAACATTCAACTTATCCAATTCAGATTTATTAGACCAACTAGAACAAATTTCCAAACAATTCAATTGTTATTTTTCCATATTTATTTTACTTTTTGGCATCATTGGTAATATACTTAATTGTCTTGTTCTATCACAGCCAACACTTCGTATCAATCCATGTGCCTATCTTTTCTTAATATCATCTATAGCAAATATTATCTCAATAACGTTTGGTTTAACTACACGAATTCTATCTGCATGGGATATGGATTTTACCAGTACAAATACTTTTTTCTGTAAATTTCGTGCTTTTGTTGTGTTTGTTTCACGAACAATAGCCTTTTGGCTTATTGCATTCGCTACTGTCGATCGTTGGTTTTTATCATGCAGTCAACATCAACGTCGACAAATGAGTTCATTAAAAAGTTCACAGCGAGCAGCAATAATCATAACTGTTTTATCTATTCTACTGTATTGTCAAATGATCTATTGTTACGATGCAAATATGACTTCAGCTCCACTAGACTGCTATAGTAAAAATATAGCCTGTCGTTTCATAACTGATTTAACATATTCAATAATAACGATTCTATGTCCATTATTAATTATGTTTATATTTGGTCTAATGACAATATCAAATATACGACAAATATGTTCTTCAAGAATGTTAAAACGAAGAATAATCAAATTGAATGAAGTCAATGCAAATCTATTAAAATTAAGATTAATTCAGCAGCAACGAAAAAAACGAATCGATCGTTATTTGCGACATGTACTTTTTATCCAAATTATTTTTCTATCGATTTTAACAATACCACAAGCCGTGGATAAATTGTATACAACAATAACATTGAATACAAAGAAATCCTTGTTACATATTACTATTGACAAATTGATTTATAAATTTGTCTTACTTTTGACATATCTCTCAAGTGGATTACCATTTTATATTTATACATTAAGTGGTGGAAACGTTTTTCGTAATACACTAATGAGTTCATTAAAGAAAATTGTATATAGAAAAAGTTGAAATAAAATAATTGACGTGTTTCTCAAGAAAGATATTTCTCTACGTATCATTTGGATCGACTTTCGTATTAACGATATATGTAATCAAAATAAAAACATGATATTAATAACTGAACGTATTATAGACAGAAAGTAATTTCAATATGTGTCTAGTTCAGTTGTTAAGAAACCATCTATAAAGAGTGTTCAGAGAAACAAACGCATGGAGCGAGCAGAATTATCAGTGTTAACGGATGTTCACACAGAGTTTCTAGGAATATTTTCATTTTTCATTTTTCTATTCGTGTATTTTTTCAAGAAAATCTGAAGCTTCGTCAACTTGAAACTGACGGATGGACTGAAAGTGTCGAGACAAAATGCTTACTTATTTATTTTGACGCATTTAAAAGTAGTTCAGGCTGGTGACAGTCTATGAATTAGGAACAGACATTCGTACTCTTTTTGAATATGGTCTTGGGGATTTTATATTAGTTCTTTTTCGCAAATAGTAAGGAGATCTTTGAAGACACTTGAATTCTTGTTTTTTCTACACCCTAATTTTTCTGGAAAAGACGTTTCCAACAAAATACACATGACATGACTTGTGAAAAACTGTCAACTTAATTCTATAACACATGTTGAAAGAAGATATCTAGTTGAAAAAAGTACAATATTCCATGAATTGTAGTATCTTAACAAACAGGTGTATCCGTATATAGTAAAGTTTTGTTTATGCATCTTCTGAAGTAGTTTTCAAGGCATTTTCAATATTCCCTCATCACTTGCGACGAAAATCTAACACACATTTCTAAAGGTTATATTCAAAAAGACTACTAAATTCTGGTTCAAACCCATAGTTTTTGACTGGTCTGAACTATTGAGCAATGGATAAAACATAAGCAAACATTTTATCTCAATACTTTTGGTTCATCTTGTACATGAACTTTAAAAAATAATTTTCTCATCATGCAGATTAACTACCTAAAAATGTTCACCATATTCAATTTCATGAAACGTTTATTTCTTAAATTATTTCTATATTTAAATAATGCTTGCAGGTTTATCTTAGATATCGACGAATCCTAGTTTAGTCTAGATTCATTTTATGTTCTGAGCTTGAATTAATAGCCCATGTCAAATTCATGTTGCTGCTGATAACCTATGATAAAGATAAACAGTTTCTCAACGAAACTATCTCCTTGTATCTTGCAGTTCGTCAATGATCATAGAACATGTCTTAATGCGTCCATCAACGATTGCATTGACTTAGGGGCGCATCCCTTATGAACGACATCTGATCTCTATCACTAAAAAAGATGAAATAGATTTTTAACGATTAAAATAAATATTTGACATAAATTACTTTATTTTTTATTCATTATAGGAACTCATTAGTAGAGCAAGATACGATTATTTTCCATAAAAGATAATTCAGATACGTGCATGATGATGAAAAGTGTGTTTCTCAATGAACAAACATACTTTTTTTTTATTGCTCTAGTTTTTCATATCCTGCTTTGTTTATTTTTAGATTATCTATTAATTTTTTGTCGTTATATTGAGATAATCATGTATTATCATGAGGATTCTTTTTTCTAGAAACTGAAATTATGAGCAGCTCAGCATTGAAATAAGACCTGACGTATGAAAAGAACTCTATGGAACAGAGCATTTTTCTAATGAATACTCCATAGAATTTTCTTAGTCATCTAAGAACATTTATTCTTTTTGAATTGTATTCATCAGATCTCATTCTAAACAACCTGAATACGTCGTTGCAAATATATATTCTTATGAATTTATTATAACTAAAATACAATCATTAATAATGCAAAATTTACTGTTTTGAAAGGAAATCGTTCTTATTCATGCGTAGAGAAAAAAACATTATCTAAAAATCGTAAGTGTTAATTCAATATACATATCATCGAACTCATTAGTTTACATGTGTTTTGGATAGAATAGTTTCATGTGTGCGTATGACTTTTTTCTTCCATGCATTCATAATAACCGGTATCAAGTTTCATGGCATCTTTTTATAAAAGTATTTTCACGGTGAAACAGTTTCTGAAAAAAAAAAGAAAAGATTTTATATTCCATTTAATTCTCATTATCTTATGACGATTCTATATTAAAGACGATTCCAATGGCTGATATAAATTTAGTTGAAATATTAAACAACGTTTCAATACAGTCCAATCGTTATTTTTCGATATTTATTTTTCTTTTCGGCACCATCGGCAATATTCTTAATTGTCTTGTTCTATCACAACCGACACTTCGGATTAATCCATGTGCCTATATTTTCCTAATGTCATCGATAGCAAATACAATTTCAATAACGTTTGGTTTAACTACACGTATTCTATCCGGTTGGGATATGGATTTAACTGATACCAGCAGTTTTCTCTGTAAAATTCGTGGATTTATTATGTTTGTTTCACGAACAGTAGCCTTTTGGCTTATTGCATTCGCTACTATTGATCGTTGGTTTTCATCATGTAGTCAATATCAACGTCGGCAAAGGAGTAGCTTGAGGAATGCTCAACGAGGAACAATAAGTATAATCATTTTATCCGTTATATTTTATAGTCAAGTATTTTATTGCTATGAAGCCAATATAATAGCAGCACCATTACGATGTTATGGTAAAAATGTTGCATGTAGACTACTGACGGATGTAACTTATGCATGCGTTACAGTATTATGTCCTACGTTAATTATGTCTATCTTTGGATTTATGACGATATCAAATGTGCGTGAGACTTATTCTCTTGCACCATCAAAACGAAACGTAGTTGAAGTAAATAATGAAAAGAAGAAAACCTTATCGTTGACAGTTGCACAACGAGAACGTTGGAAAAGAATAGATCGTTATTTACGTCATGTTTTATTTATACAAATCATCCTTCTAACTATATTCACAATTCCACAAGTTATTGAAAAATTCTATACAACATTAACATTGAATACAAAAAAGTCAGTGTTACATACGACGATTGACAAATTTATTTATAACTTTGCTCTTCTTCTTACATATCTTGCTAGTGGAATGCCATTTTATATATATACATTATGTGGTGGAAGTATATTTCGGACTACACTGAAAGATTCATTACACTCTATAGTCGGAAAAATAACCTGTCGATAAGATCAGTAACATCTAATCAAATTTTAAAGTACATAAAATAACTATTACAATGGAAAAACAAAATAACTTGAATATGTAATCAATATATTCTATTTGATACATCGTATTTGCATAATTATTTCCTGACATAGTTTCTTCTTAATTTAATTATGGAATATATTTTCGATTGACTAATAATAACAACAAAGCCAATAAACCGATCGTTTACTTTCTTTTTATGTCATTTATATATACCTAATGACTTGATAATGATGTTGTTGAAGAAATGCTAATACTATCTCATTCATAGTTTATGTTTTAGTCAATTTTCATAAATCATAACAAAAACAAATACAAAGAAGAAAACATTAATATATAACTTTGCTTGTTCGATGTTTTTGGTGAAGATCGTTTTCTATGTATGAAATTAAATATAAGAAAACGAATTCAATGTTAAATTACAATAGTATTTTCTGTTGATAAACAGAGATCTATTTAATTTAATTATTATTGACAAAAGAATACACTTAGAGTTAAGTTTAAGACTAAGTTGCAGAACGCTATTCCTACTTTTATATTTGCATGATACATTATCAATCGTTCGATGCAATCAATAAAAGTTAGATTGTTTTATCTGCAATAGAAAATAGAATTTCAAATTTTGCATCGCTTGAATTATTCTTTTGAAAAATACGTCAATTGTTTCTTGTTAAATCATTTCACTGGCATGTATCTTTTAGAAAAGAAATCTTGGGTACTATTTGTTCTAAAATTAGTAAAGAAGTTATTTTGAACATATCATGAATTCTGTTTTTAATTATGTCTTCAACAGCTATTTGAAACTTAACTTCGTTTCTATTCCATGTACAATATTATGATATGTTTTTTGCAAGTATGTTAATATTACTAGAAGATTATTTTCCATTCGAATCAAATTGACAATAGAATATTGTATTTCATGAACTGAAATTTCAACACATTTCTCATCATTCAAAATATTGATTTAGATATTTAAAATGATATATATGAAAGTATTAGTAATGTTTGTAAAAATGTTCATTTGAATTAATTTATAGAAAAATTATTCATCAAAATCTTATGAAATTTAATAGGGAAAACTATTGAAATACGAAGTATATTTGTTGAAAATGAATACATCTGCTAAAAATTCAATTTATAAAAAATATATTTGTGTTATTCTATTAGTAATAGACTCTGTATAATCAATCGGAATAAAAGTTTTATGGCCTTTGAAAGTACATCTATTCTAGAGTACTTTCTACCGAAAAATAGGTTGATTGACAGGAAATCTTTCCAAGTGGACTACAAGCTATTGTCTGTAAAAACAAAGATTCTTCAGGTGAATGTGCCTCTCTCATTTTGATTAAAACTACTTCGTTCATCATTAAAATAAAATCTTATTAACATCGGCGTCTATTTCCTTGCTACATTTGCTTATAAATAGCAAACATCGTACTTATGTGAAAAACACTAATTCAAAAAAACAACACCTCCATCTTTTTAACACTTAGTTACATATCAAGATTAGTTCTTGAATAAATACTAATGATGATTTTGTTTTCAATTTTTTGATGCAGTATAATTTTGTTGAAAATCAAATTTCCTACAGAAACAGTAATTCAAAAACTAAATTCAAGAGTAGCATACCAAGAAAATATTATTTTCACAAAGAAGTCTATAGTCTCAAGTACTAACAACAGTTCTAATTTATTCAAGTATTTGATCAAAAGTCATCTACATGCATAAAAAGTTAATAAAATCAACGCACCTGAGAAGACTTCAAAATTTTCACTCGATTACACCTATTGAAGCAGCACAGCGTGCAACATATATTTCATGTGATTGCTATGATGAATAGCAACCGTCCAATTAGGAATGCAGTGTATTTCACTGTTATTTTTTACCCTGTCAACAATGCAAACAGCTAGAGACAATCAGTTTCATCAATCGACCGAGAACAGTACGACGGTCTATTTTTCTTCAGTATGATACAGGATGAAATCAATTTAAAATTAATCATTTGTATAAAATAGTACGAAGAATGAATGAAAAAGATAGTTGTAGTGTTTTTAATTTTGAAGCAGATTTTATTCCATTCTGTGAAACTTTCATCTGACTAGTAGATTGTTTTCATGTACTCTGTATCAATGCCTATTTGTAAATTAAATGATTTCTTCTTATTCAATATTGAAGAAAACTATGTCGTCTGATCTCTCTTATTTCGGTTGGTGAAAATTGTAGATCTCTGACTGTTTCCGTTCTTGAAATTGTTTCAAAAAACAGTACAGCTGAAATGGTACTAAACTTCGTAGCATTAAAATGAGAAAACACGATATGACCGTAGTTAAATCTAACTCTATTCCATTGATACATTGAACTAATTTTTCATCATCGTTCATTTAACCCTCTTGAAATGCAATAAGAAAATAGTCTATATTGATTCTCATGAGATTTTAGGAACAAATGATTGACAATCGTTCCCCGAAATGTGTTTTACATGATATGGGAAATCAAGAAGTAAACAGCAGACTTCTATCCCGAAGAGTCCTCAAAAATAGAATATTACATATGTTCTTCTCCATGTATTAAAAGTTGAATACTCACATCAATCAGTACTAATTAGTTGAGTATTCAACTTTGTTTCTGTTTTGTTTGAGGAAAACAGTTTTCATCTTGTACGAACATGTAAATCCATGTGGCAAAAGAAGACTAATTGTGTCTAGTTAATCTTTTGTCGGTGTTTTTGCTTGTTTTCAATTTATATTGACAGAAGATTTCAACGCCAAGTTTGTTACTAAGTTAAATGTCGTTCTTACTTTTTATGCATGAAATATTATGAGACAAATAAACTAGGACACTATAAGAAAAAGCTTGTTCGCAAAGCCTCAGTGAGGCTACAATGTGGAACTCAGATATCTATAGCTTCATAATACTACTACAAATTAAGAAACTTTGATATCACGCATCTTTTTGCATCGTCTTTCTCTGATGGGCGCCCTATTTATCGTTTTCGTTGTTGCTATGCACTCGTTAGTTTCCATTTTTTGAAGTTCATTTTTTCTTAATTTAACATTTTTTTTATTATAAGCATCGAAACAAACGGTAAATAATGCTCTGATATATGAAGATAACAAAATGTTAGTTCCTACGTCTGTAATTAAGTAGTACACTGGTTGTTATGGTCTGTGATGGGGGGAGGGGGAGGAGTCGGCATTTGAAACAAGACACTACGTATATAGTCCTGAAAGCGGGCTTTTGGAAACCAGTGGAGGGGGTCTGGAACAATGACTTATGTCTGTAACCGGGGGAGGGGGGCAGCATAAAAAATCTCACTCTTAAACTTCGACTCACTACTTTCTTCGAAAACACATGTGCCTTCCACAAAATAAGTATCATAAAATCATTTGTGCTATTTAATAATAATGTCACATGAAAGAAAAAAAGTGCAATATATTATCTCAACACAAGTCAAAACTTAAGTCTATTTCAAAGTGAAAGTTATATGTATCTATTTAGCTTAAATCCCTTCACTTTACTTGAAACAAATGCACGAATATACAATTCAAGTTGTCGAAATCAAGCAATGAGACTTACTCTAAGGTAATATTGATGAATTTATTTGAAATTAAAATGCCAATCGATAATCAATAAGGTGCTGTCATCATTTTTACATTCAATAATTTTCATGTGTCAAGGCTAAGATCCTATAGCTTTTGAATAAACGATTGAAAACGAACTCATAATTTTTGCCTTTGAATAATGTTTAAAATAAGATGGAGAAATTATTGATAAATGCATAAAGCAAATCTCCGAGTAAAAATACGTTGAAAGAAAAAAAACGATATATAATAGTCAACTTATTATCTAAAATTAGTGTCATTGTTTTTCTCTGAGAAAGAAAAATCTTCTCAGCGGATTTAAAATATTTCTATATTATATTCTTCTATTTAATTAGTTTGTACTATTCTTAGAAAAAAAGAATATTATTTTTAACATTAGATTAGACTATTCTAACCTTTCATACATAGATTCAACGAGAGATCATCTTCTATCTGAATTGACATTAATTTTCATTCAAATACAGTACTTCTGAAATCAATCTCCAAAAACGTTTTTATCTGTAAAGACACGAAGAAAATCTTAACAAACAGATATTGTGAAATTCGTTGTTGCTTTTAGCAACAATCAAACTAATAATGAATTACATAAGATTCGAGTTAAAATTTTAAATGATACTGAAAATCTAAAAAAAACAAAAACAAATCAATGATCTTTCTCGAGGAAATATAGATCCACTATGTAATGATTGTTCGATAAGACGAGTCCACACATTACAATCAAGTAGTTTATCTATAATCTTACTCTTACATCATACTGTATAAATGCCGATAGAAGTGACATCGGTAGAATAAGTCAGACATGAAATATCATCACAATTTTAAATTAAGAGGTGAGAAACTTGAAAGACGAAATCACATTTTTACACTATTTGTACATTTTAACAAATCCTGTAGAGATATCAAAGCATCGCGCAGTAAATATACTGTATGTAATGTCTGTCTCAAGAAGCATCATAGTATTCTTCTAGAATTCTTTTTCCTTTTGCCAGTAACGGAGCAGCACAGACGAATGCTAAATATTTATCTTCCTACAATATGAGAAAAAAATACATTATCACATGTATATTTTTCTTCGTTTCACAAGGGCTCTGAGGGCAAACACAGTAAGCGATGAGAAAAACGAAGAAAAAAAGAAATGAAATCACATGATTAACATATACCGTTGAAGCTTTATAAACTGAATGCACTATTTCGTACACAAGTAACTAATACGGGCTGTATTGAGAGTGATAAAAATGGTTTCAATGAATGCTTTGCTCGGAGTTATAAAAAAACTAGCCATCTTTATTCTTATATTGGCTATTGGTATTCCACTCTACTACGGTTCGACTGATCCTACGTATCTTCAAATTCGTGTGATACATTCTTTGATATCAATCAAATATATGTTTGTGTTAGATCCAGATCGGCCGAACTTGAGTGCTGACTATCGTGCCTTCGAAAGTATACTTCGAAGTGTGCCGCTAATCACATATGATCCGATGATGAATCTATTAGAAAGAGCCAAGCAAATGCGTGCAGTTTTTCTCTTTGGTCACATTGTGCCCCGACCATCGGAATGTCAATTCAGAAAGCAAATTTTTGAATACGAAGGTCAAACAGCCATTGGCTATTGGATAAATCATCGTAAACAAGACAAAAGTTGGGAATCAGATCGAATTCTACTCTACTTTCATGGTGGCGGATATTTATTAGGAGATTTTCCATGTAGGTTCTAATGAGTTTTACGTTCCCATGTACGTCTTCTAGACAGTTAAAGTTTGCTGAATTTCGACTGAAACATATTCTCTGTCTTTGAAATGACGAAATTTTCCAAGTTTTAACTTGATTGAGTTGTATATGTTTTGGGTAACACAGTTGAAGAAAACAAAACTTTTCTACAGTATCATAACATGTGAAAACAATTAATTATATTTATGATTTATAGCTTATAGTGGAATCGAATGTCATCTTTCTCAACTTTTTAATCTTACTATTATCCATTTGGAATATCGTCGTGTACCCGAAGATCCTTTACCAGCTGCTGTCGACGANGCAATTACATTGTATCGTTCTCTTCTTCACAGTGGTATTTCTCCATCTCGTTTAGCCATTATGGGCGATTCAGCCGGCGGAGGTCTCACGTTACTAACCATTCAAGCACTAATCGCTCGTCAATTGCCGAAACCTCGTGCAGCAATAACTCTCTCGCCATGGACCGATCTGTCTTCATCTGGTGAGAGTTTCATACGTAATCAACCGTTGGATGTCATGCTTCCTGCTAATACGTTTCCTTGGATCATACAACATGTGTTGGGCCCTAATCATGCTCAAATCGCTTTAAATGATTCTTATCACAGTCCACTTTTTGGTTCATTCCAAGATTTTCCTCCACTGCACATTACAGTTGGAACGGCAGAATTATTAGAAGATGACTCAAGACGAGTAGCTGATAAAGCACAACATGTAGGAGTCGATGTAACTCTCATTGCTGGAAAACATCTGATGCATGTGTATCCGATGTTTTTCTCCTATTTTCCTGAAGCAAGAGATGCACTCAATAACATTAATCAATGGCTCGAAGAGAAATTTCAATGAACAAGAAACTCTGTCGTCTATTTTTTTATGATTTCATTAGTTATTAGCTATTATCGTATACTAATACAGTAAGAGAAATTTTCAATAAACATTCGTATGAAAGAAAATTTTGTACTTCAATTATTCGTCAAATACGAAATCAATCTATTTATTCTTCAACAACTATCGGTCAATGTCATGGACAAAACTTGAAGAATGAGCTGATTGCAACGGAAAATTCTGTCATGAGAAGGTCGAGTAAATTATTGCTTATTCGAACGCAGTCTTATGCCATCATTTTGAAATCAATGAATTAGGCAGAGTAAATAAGAATATTTATCGGATTATTTTGATAAAGTGATGTTCTTTTGAGAGAAATGTTTGAAAACTAATTCGTGTCGATATTTCACATTGATGACAATACTTGAAGACTAAATATTAATAAGATAAACAAGTTACAATTTTCCTGTACATCGCGAACCACTGTTTGAATTTTTAGGAATATCACAATTACTTGTACTTTTGAAAATCTGACAGTTTTATTCTACTATCGATGAAGAATTAGGAAACTCATCACCTGCTGCAGTTATCCTATGCAAAAAAAAAGATAATTTTGTTTGACTTGTCAGGAAGATTTCAACAATTTATCAAGAACGTATGAGGTAAAATGAAATTCTTTAGATTACCATAGAAAACTAAATTAATATGACTTCTATATGAACGTTACTTTTCCCATATTTTCCACTTACAGTCTTCATAAAATCTAACATATTTGAAGACGCTTGTAAATCTAGCTCATATTATTAAAACTTATTGAAAATCACCTTCAATATTGAATCTTTGATAATCTCATGATCGAATAATTTTAGAGAACTACATCGATTCGTAATAATTGTTCGCTCATACTGCTAGCTTACAGTTGAATAATGTCGCGTGTACTCCAATGATTACAAAACTATATGAAGTTTACTGATTATCAGTACAAAGACGAAACTACATGATGATTCGAATATGATTGTAGAAAAAAGACACAAAGAGCGATGGCTCGTTTCATTTGCCTGTTGTTTTTTTGTTTTCAAAAACATTGCATACGTCAATCGAAAAATGAATCATTATTGTCTAATCAAAAATGATTTGTTTAATATCATGATACAAAACGAAAAGAAATTGTTAGATTACAGATTCATGTCACAGCTACGTTTAGTTTTCATGGTTTTCTTTTGTTGCTTACTAAATCAGCACAGTACGTGAAAGAAGATAAAACATGATATCTCGTCATATATATATATAGGCAAAGACAGAGGAATTCTTTTTCTTATCAGTCTACAAAATGACAAAAGGATGAATCTCAATAGTTCGCATTATGTCAAGTTGTAAAATTCGTTGATACATATTTAAAAACTATCATAATAGTAATAAGATCAATTACATTAGGTAAATCAACTTGGAAATACTATTTAAAACATACATATTTAACATACGTACATTTGATTTTAAAATAAACTGTAGACTAATGGATATCATCGTTTGAATTCAGATGATAAAAGTATTTCTTTTTGTAATATCAATTATAGCCATTACGAGCATTACGTTCACAGATGCAACTACAACAAACGTTTACATATATGATTTGCGTCCTTCAGTAAAATTTCAACTTGACGACGTATACGAATATGCTCATCTATTGGGTGCATTGAGTGGCCTGGCAAATAGAGATGCACCAAAGATGTTTACAATTTACAGCGATTCAGATCTACGTTGGCTATTCTACATGGCTTCAATCAATTGGCCACAAGATACCAATTATATCGTGGTAGCATCCCTTATTGACCTGGTGAAACTATTGTCTGAATATATACACGGTGTTGTTCTGTATGATCCTGGAGTTCCCGCAACTTCCAATCTTGCATCTACTGCATCGGGTGTTTACAATCTAATACCGGTTTGCTATAGGCCAGTACCGAATTCTTTATATACTCAACTAGTTGAAGGAGGTCCACAATTGTCGATCAAAATAAGTTTCGTAAATATGTTCACAGGAAACATCACGGGTAGTGCTAAAGCTGATGCGTATTTATGGGCTGCTGAACATTTTCTGGACAGTAAACTTGCAGACGGTACTTATCTCGGTTATTATATTGATAAGTGGTGGTCTCAATCTGCCCATGCGTCACAAGCTCCGTTCGAAAATCTAGCAGTCAATCATGATTGGATCATAAAACATCGTGGATTCATATTTGATTTATCTCCTTGGGACGATGAAGCACCGAACGATGACCCTCAACAACCCATCGGTATTGATTTCAGTACGCTAATAACGGTATTACAAAAGTCATATCGACAACACAATGGAACAAAGTTTAGCACCGTAAGTGGATTTGTGCCATGGCTCTTCAAATACGTCGACGGAAAACATGGTGGTGTACCATCTGAATGGCGCATGGCTCATGTCATGTCTGCGTTTAATGTCATAATAGATGCCGATGCTTGTTGTGTTGATACATTCGCCAATGCTGCCTTCTTTAGTCATTATTCGTCGACACAAAATCAGAAACGGTACGTTCAAAATCCTTTGCCATCTCGTGAGCAACTCATTCAACGTGGATTTTTAAATAAACAAAACGAAGTATCCGAAAGAATGTATAGTCTATATTATGCAGGAGATTATGATTCGGCAGCATGGTTTGCTAACAAATTTAAGCTTCTGTGGGACGATCCCAAACGAGGATCTATTTCTATTGCATGGGCAGTGAATCCTAATTTGTATGATCGTTTTCCATTATTACATCCGTACTTGTATCAAACCCTAACAACCAATGATTTCTTCGTTAGTGGAGACTCTGGCTCTGGCTACTTGAATCCTACTCAATTGTTCGAACCACGAAAGTTTTCTAATTTATCTCGTGCCGATGATCTATGGATTGAAAGAAATCGATTCTTTTACAATAAATTCAACATCAAACACACAGGTTTCGTTATCAATGGTGATGCTGGCATGTTAACTAACGATTCTGATTTGATGTATACGAAATTTAGTCCACTTGGATTTACGCGTCAACAAGGCTATACGACACTTGGAGAAACAGCTTTAATACCTGGCACAAGAGTACCGAGTTTCACCGAAACAGATCTATCAGATAAAAATGAAGTACAACAAATAGTCTCGTTCTACAAGCCCAATGATGTAAGGTTCGTTGTCTTTCGAGGTGTATTACGTAGTGCATCTAACTATGCAGATATCGCTGAAAAAGTTCAACAAATACAGCCTAACATAACCTTTGTTGATCCATATACATTTGCTCTTCTTGCTAGAATTCATCTTAGTGGTGATGCCTCGATTAACGATGATCTTGTTTCGTATGTCCACGATAATCTTCCGACATCGGTTCATGCGAAAGATATTATTACAGCTAATTTCTCCATTCGTAATGAAGGGTGGAATACATTGAACGGTCTTTATTTGAAGTTGATATTTGCTTGTAATATTGAATATGTATTTAATTGGAATACTGAAATGAAGCACGGCGATATTGGAACATGTACCTATCAATTTCAAGTCGAATGTGACAAAACAGGGGATTATTTGGTAGAGTATCAACTTTTTAGAGGTAATACTTCATTCGAACAATTCGGAAATGTACCATGGACTAGCAGAGTACGATTATTCTAAATGATTCTCTACAAACTTATGTTGATTTAATGGACCATTGTTTCAGTAATTTCAATTTTATTGCACCACTGTTTCAGTAATCGTTCGAAATTATTCGACTCCTTCACATGTATGTGTATCGTCGACAACTTTATTCACCTTGAAATTTAACTGATTTAATTTAAATAATTTTTAGCTGCGTTCTTGCTATGTACGATCGAAATTTTGTTCACAATAAATCTTCCTTGCATTGTAAATGAGTGAATATCTTAATCCAATTATGATGTACTTCGCTAATTTCATGTATATTGAGATGCGCATAGTTAATATGTCTTTAAATTTATTCATAAGCAAATCAAGAAGATTTCATCGAACTTTTACAGCACAATGCATGTCTAAAGAAATAAATGAAGTGACCTTGTTGTTTGCAGAGAGATACTCTTTTGATTAAACTATACAAAGAGATTTCTATCGGCCAGCAACTTTGAAATCACTCATTGACTCAGCACTGAAACTCATTATCTGTTGTTTAGAAAGAAATATAGCCAAGGGTTTATTCGTCAGTATGTTTCACATAATTGTACAACATATGAAATAGGTGAGCATTTGCCAAGTCCATATAAAATTGACTGTTTTTCAGTTAATGCTTCATTGGAACGATCAAGTAAAGACTCTAAAATTTGAATCATATTTGTCTAACTGCAATTAACAATTTGTTCAAACTATGTAAGGTGCACGTAATACAAAATTCGAGCAAAACTCATTTTAGTTTTATTTATACATGGTTGCATAGAGTCATTTGAGCTGATCATGAATATGTGTGTTTTATTTTTTTAGAATCCTGTCAATGAGAAAAATTGAAAATGCTCGAAGGATCTAAAACTCGGCGAAAATTGTTTACTTTAGAAAAATTCAATTTTTGTTCACATTTGATCCGCAAACTCTTTCAAAGTGATTTTTTTCTGATTTCTCGTCGAAAACAGAGTACGAAAGTGGTATTTGATTAATTTTGAAGTTAAAAGTCTGCTTAGTGCAACTATGTCGGGCACCTCTACTAGTTTATGCGAGTACGCAACTTTGGAAACCTATATAGATTTTTTTATGAAAAGATAACGCCAACTATCTAATCTTATTAGCACCGCTGAAATACCAGCTTTAACAGTACCCATTCATTCTTGTCCGATTTTGTCATATTTTTGAGAGTATTGAACTTTTCGAGTTCATTGGTGAAATCAATAAAAAAAAGTCACTAGAATTTAACTGTTTTTACTATCATTGTGTTATCAAAGAATATAATGAGTGTCATATTCAGAATCAGCAAGAAAAACTAAGTGAAATGAGATATGTTTCAGCGAAAAGTATGCTTCGAAAAAAACAACATCCGTCGGGACCACAGGTGATATTGGTCAAAAAAGGAAGCTGAGTGTGAGTAAAGGTATGCGCTTGTCGAAGCATAGTTTTCGCTGAAACATATCTCATTCTACTTAGTTTTTCTTGCTGATTCTGAATATGACGCTCATTTCGTTCTTTGATAACGCAATGACAGTAAAAACAGTTAAATTCTAGTGACTTTTTTTTATTGATTTCACCGATGAAATCGAAAAATTCAATATTCTCAAGAATATAACAAAATCAGAAAAAAATGAATGCGCACGGTTGTTTCTCATTTGCAAACAAGAATAAACTTGAACTAAAAATATAATGAGAATGTTTTAAATTTTCGATGTATCTTAAAGAGAGACAGCTTTCAAGTCTATGTAAACGATAAAGTTATTAAAATTTTCACTCGAAAAACCTAACGTTGAAAATGATTTTAAACAATGAGATTTAAAAAATAGTTATTTTAATGAAAATAATAATCATTTCAAGATAAGTTCGTGCAGTTTATAGAGGGCGTAAGTTTTAAGAATATGACAAGCTATAAATTGAATGGAATCACTGCAACTTGTAGAGGACGCAAATTAATTTTGTTCGAAAGAAACTTCAAACTGAATAGATTATTATAGTTTATGACAGTCATCAGTTTTTTAACTGAAAAAAACTGTCATTAGATAGAGATGGGTTTTATTCATAGGCATAATTAAGAAAATCATGATGCATATATCAATAAGCTGATGCAGAAAATTATTGAACTAGAATAAGTAATGAACTATTAATATTCATTCTATGGCAAATTGCTTTTGCAAGGGACAATTATACAGTAAGAGTAAAATATCAATTAAAAATGACAGATATTGTATGCATGAATAAAATAATACTGAAAATATTCGAACAAGGATCGACGAAATAAAAACGAAAGCATGGAACAAATTAGAAAAAAAATGTATAAAATAGGAAAAAGAATCATCTGTCATATGTAAATAACAATGATGTCTATCGAACTCCATAAGTTACATGTAAATGAAATAAAAATATAATGAAAAACTAGATCTAGTGAACTCTATAAATTGCAGTTCATTGTGACGAAATAGTACAACTCATCATTCAGCGAACTCTACAAACTGCACTTCATACAAAAGAAATTTGAGTTATGCCATTTAGTGAACTCTAAAAATTTCAGTTCATTTCAAAGACACAGTGAGTTATCGCATTTGACGAACTCTATAGATCAAAGCTCATTTAAAATTAAAATTAAACAATTAATTTTTTGAATTTTACCAAACGAAATTTCAAATCCATGATAGTTATTTTAAACTTTTTCACGTCAGAGCCATTAAATTTCTAAAATTCAGTTAAATTTAAAACACGGAAAAGTCAATGTTTCATTCTTTTTAAATAAATTTAATTTGAAAAAACTGCTTCAAATTAAATCAAATTAAAATTACAATTATATGTTCGCAAATGAGAAGACACAACGATATGGTTGTTAGCATGTATGTGTTAGTTTAATTATTTATATTAACCTGTATAATGCTATTTTTCAGTTGCACTAACATAGTAATCTAACATAGTTAGATTCATCACGGTTAAATTGACGAAACTGTCAAATCTCACTAAGATACTTAAGAGTCATATAGGATAAGAGATTAAAAAGAAAATGTAACGAGTATGAAAAGTGAAAGGTATTGTTCTAAAAAACAAACGATTTTGAAGAAACCCCATTTTTGTTTTCGAGCTCATATTTTGTGCTGAACGAAAAGAAATTCAAAAATTTTCGTTTTATTCTCTTATTCTATATGACTTTTGAAGGTTGTGTTAATATTGCAACACTAACAATACGAAAGAAAAATATGTGTATAATGAAAAACATTTGATATACAATGTATTCTTGTGTATAGCACTCTCTTAAATTGATTGCGAGGCAAACAATTGCTTAAGTGAATGCGATATTAATTCTATAGTGTGTAAGTTTTGATACAAAGTCTGAATATGTGATTTAGCTTGAGCTGGAAATATTTATTGAGTACACAAAAGGGGAATTATTTGCTCATTGTTGTACTTTGGAACCAATCTTAAAGAATGATATGAAAATTCTTTCACATAAAATAACTGCGCCCACGAACTCAAAAACAGATCCTAATACTAAAAAATACGCACTACAATCTGTGATACATACTTTTTCATTAATTTATTACAAAAATTAGCGCAACAGTTTACAAAATTTTTCTTAAAGTCTTTGTTCATTGTTAGATCACAGCTTTCGATAGAGTTGAATATTCTGAACAAGATTCTATTCGAGTGGAGGTCACTGGACGGATAATTTTTTGAAAAATCGGAAACACGTGAAAGATTGCCTTTGTTCCCCTTTTTTGATGTTACTCGTGGTATCGCTCTCGAAGGGAAAGGTTTGAAGAGTCGATGAGCACATGAGCGTGTAGCTGACAGTTAGATTAATACGTTTATGTGTTAGGACCTAGTACTTGTGGTGTTTTTTAACGATGAAGCATGAGATGTTAAAAAAAACAGGTGAAGCTCTTCATATTAATCTACTCTAGAGACAAATTAGTAATCGAAGCTTAAGCTATAGATAAATACCAACTATGTAAAAAAAATGGTCAGCTCGACAAGATTCTACATTGCTGATATAGCAAAAATGTTTTTTTACGATTTGTAAAAATCGATGTATACCCATTGCGAATGTTTTCGGGTAGCCATAACTTTTTTTTTAAAAAATTGAGTACTTAAAAAAGTATATTTTTGGAATCAGGACACCTCATTTTCCTCTATACCCCGAAAATTCAGGCAATTCTGAGATGGATCACTTCCCAGAGTTCATGAATCTTATAGAGAATGCCTCTTAAATGAATCTCTATATTTTTAAACAAATAATTCAAGGAAAAAATTTAGTTTCCAAAGCTGTACAGAATAGGATAATCATCATATTTACATTATGCTAAGAATACTTTGTTGAACTTGATACTGATAGTATTTCATATATAGTTAGTTCATCGAAAAATACTTGAACTCATATCGGTCAATAAAATAATATGCTCACTTGAATGCAGATCTTTGAGATAAAACCAGAAATTCCATAGAAAGGAATTGTTTCAACTGGATACCTGTTTTCCGTTTCTTAATCTTAAAAATTGAAGAAAAACGCTGAGAATATTGTATGTGGATCGTATTTCTAGAGGTCTCAGGCCGTTTCTGTGAGTATCGCCAAAGATAATCAATCAATAACTAAAGAAAGCATTGTTTAGTAGGTTTTTATGGAAATAGTACTCATCTGTAAGTGACTAAATAGTTTCACACATTTGAGATGATGTGATTTATAAAAACTAACAACCTAGTATCATTCTAAAATTTTTTAGAAATTTATCATCTATTCTTGCACACTCATCATTCAGGTAAATAAAGAAGAAAGAGAAAGAGAATGTGTAAGTGATCGAAAAGACTTCATTGCTATTTTTTACATTTCATTTCGTTTTTTTTATGTAAACCTATGTGTCACAATATGTATGGACGATATCAATATATACAGAGTATTTATGAAATATTGGAGTTCTACATTTCAGTACCAATGATACGGTGCTAAAAAGATTTTTAAAGATGTTTATATTTTCCTTTCATAATGAAAATGTTGAAAAATAGGACTTCATATGCTTCGATGTAATTATCTTGCTTGAGAATCATTTGTTATCTATTGCTATCTATAGTCAACAAGTAACTTGATCGAAATATTAATTATTTGTATGGACTCTACCCTCGAGTAAAGGCAACACGTACGAGACATCTCTTCATCTATCTCTTCTGAGAGTAAACACAAAGATAAACAAATATCTTCAACACTAGGTTGCATCGCTCGTCGAGCCACAGAGGTTCTATCATACTTACAATCGCTCAGTGCCTTTGAAAAATAAATCACAAACAAATATGTAAAAGTATTGTGAGCCTAGATCCAAATTCGATCATTGTTCCTAAGATTGCCTTAATAAAATAAACATAATCAAACGAAAAGAACTTTGCTGTAAGCGTGTCACTATGCATTCAAATTAATTTGCCTGTCTATTTTACTTTTGCAAAAATGACTAATTTTATGACAAACCAACACCTTGATGAGACTCGACATTTTCGCTCGTTTAAAACTTGTATGTAGCACCTCACATTGTCTAGCAGTAACACTATGCCACAAATATATAATGTTGACATTTGATAAGTACTGCTTGTGAAGACATGTTTCTTTCCTTCTGTGGTAGGAGAAAAGAAAAACATCATATATTTTTCTTTTCTTTTGGTTTCGAATAGATCATGTGCGCAGCGCACACAAGAGAAAGTGCAGAAGAAGAAAAAGTCAAAGAAGGACTCATAATAAATAAATAGTTGACGTGATATTATTCAGATTTACCTAACGGTACACTTTCACGATAAATATCATTGTCATTGGTGTTTCATTTGAAAAAATGACTTTGATAAGCGGCTGTTTCTCGATTGTTAAAACACTCACTCTTATAATTATTCTACTGGCCATTGGTATTCCATTCTACTATGGCTCAACGAATACCGGATACCTTCAAATTCGTGTGATACATTCTTTGATATCAATCAAACATATGTTTGTGTCAGATCCAGATCGGCCGAACTTGAGTGCTGACTATCGTGCCTTCGAAAGTATACTTCGAAGTGTGCCGCAAATCGAATATGATCCGATGATGAATCCATTAGAAAGAGCCAAGCAAATGCGTGCAATTTTTCCCTTTGGTCACATTGTGCCCCGACCATCGGAATGTCAATTCAGAAAGCAAATTTTTGAATACGAAGGTCAAACAGCCATTGGCTATTGGATAAAT
>OENT01001756.1:0-31469 GCA_900239685.1 Rotaria macrura | reverse complement strand
CTAGTTCGTACCATTTAGCCAAAGAAGCTATTCATTCCAGACATAGCTTGAACTTGAAGTATGAATTTAGTCTATTGGTTGGAATTTTATTTTTTACAGTTTAATCTTCAAAACGAGTGAAATTAATAGTTTCAAATAAAAACATAAAACCATACAAAACATGCCCACGAAAAATCGTTACAATCGATTATTTCATTAAAAGTCGATTTTTAATCAATTATAATGAGACAGCTTTATTCTAATTTCTCAGTATAAAAGACGAATTTTATTCACTCTACAGTTGTCGGTACACCAGTGTCCCAGTGAACACCGATGTCAGTGCGGTCAGTGCACTGAACTTCAGTGCTCCACCGACCTTCGGTGTTTAAGTGAACACTGATTGAACTTTTCAGTGTTGTCGGTGAAGTCAGTGTCAGTGAAGCCGATATGTCAGTGACACCGATGACAGTGTATCAGTACTACAGTGGTGCACTGAGTCGGTGTAGTCAGTGATCAGTAAACTGACACTGCACATCCCTAAGTAAGAGTTAGCCAATGATGGATTGTATTTCTGGTGAAATTTTCACTGAATTTCGAGGGATTTCTTGTAACATGTAACTTTTTGTTCTCACGGAGACAGTTGATATGTGATTCTACCCGGCTGATGGAAGAATATAATCGAAAACTCAAGAACGTGATATGAAATCAAAAAAAAATGAAATAGTCAAATGTAGAATTTTCAATTCGTGTACGGCTTAATAAAAGTTTTGTCTGATACTACTTACCCTTCAATTTTCATTTTGTCTGAAGACATTTAAAAAATATATAGTGGCCGTAGTATCACAAAGAGCAGCAGATCCGAAATCCACCAACAACCCTTCTGTAAAGAATTGATTTATTTCCGAAGTATTCCTCAGTTGGAGATGTACCATGAGAAGACATCTTGTCCGCGGTAGTATAGTGGTTAGTATCCCCGCCTGTCACGCGGGAAACCGGGGTTCGATTCCCCGCCGTGGAGTATTTTTCAGATCTTTTTTCTAGTTCAAGGGAAATGTTTCTATGCTGACATTTTCGAAAAATCAACAGTATGAACATTCGCAGAGAGAAAAGCATTTCATTTTCACTCTGTTCAAAACAAATCAGTGTTTTTAAATCATGACTGCATGATATTACTCTGGTGTGCGTATAGATCGAGAGTATTCGAAAAGTATCTTGTTACTTTTTATGCCACAAGAACATTCGAATAAAAATGACTCAAAAGTAGTTTTTAGGTAGGCCTATATAATGTAGCTGCTTGGGTTCCCTGTTGGACTAAGTTTAGTTAATTTTTACTAGAAGGTTCTGATTAAATATTCACTGGCCCATGAATGAATATTATCCCACGTAAAATAATTGGATTAATAACAAAATTAAAATCTATTATAATGACACTATTATAATCAGATTTTTCAGTCTTAAGAGGCCGATTTTATTTTAATCGATATATATCAATTACCTACAAAACTGTAACAATCAATTAAAATCAAATCAAAATCAAATATTATCTGCCATTTTAAGGCTGAAAAATCCGATTGAAATCATGCTATAGTAGTGTTATTATAATAGATTTTAATCTGGTTATTAATCCAATTATTTTGCACGGGTATATTTAAGTGCCGGGTTGCTAAAAGTGCAGTACGTTGATGATTGAGCCTCATCTTCGATCTTTTTCATTGTTCTCCCTTTGAAAGTAATTAATTATACATTTTTCATTTAATTTGATTTAATTTTTCCAAGTCTGAAAAATGAAGGAGGTCAAGTTTTCGGATCCGGCGAGACTTAAACTGGGTGAATCTCTATCAAACCAATATAGGATATGCCGCTCGTAACTTACCATCAAGGTTGACATGTTCTCAGCTAATAAACGGCCAAGAAATAATCTAGAAAATATTAACATGAAAACTGATTAATTCTTTATGTTTTTTCGAGTCGTTTATGCAGAACCATGAATGGAAAAGAATATGGTGTACGAATAGTCACTAGACAGATCGAGAATTCTAGGATATACCCTATAGATCTTTCTTCAGTAAAATAAGGTGCAACGGTACCTATACTAGTGCTTCTTTAGTAAACATACTACTATGGATATCCAATGTAGTACCTACATAAACATGATTGCGGAAAATTTTCCAAGTACCCATACCGTTTTCAGTGCTATGGCTTACTCAGTATATGGGTGTCCTGAGATCAGTACTTTCCCTTCGTTCGTTACAGAGTCTCTCAAAAGCAAACAAATCAGTAATTATATATTATTTATCAAAAAGGAACTATAAACAATAGATTTATTTCAGGAGTATCCCTCTCTTGAAGTTGCATGAGAATGAGACATTCTGTCCGCGGTAGTATAGTGGTTAGTATCCCCGCCTGTCACGCGGGAAACCGGGGTTCGATTCCCCGCCGCGGAGTTCTTTTTTGGGATATTTCTAGATTATGTTCAGTATCCTGAAAAGTGCAATCTGGGTCTGTGTTACTAGCGTATTTGTTACGTTTCACTTTTTCACGAAACTTACTTTTGATGAAATATTTAATATATGTTTAGTGTCCATCATGGACGAGCAGCGTGGCGCAGTGGAAGCGTGCTGGGCTCATAACTCAGAGGTCGGTAGATCGACACTACTCGCTGCTATGTTCTAGTAATTTTTGTTCTACACGACAAAGTTCAGTGTTATGAATCGGAAACAGGGAATTTGATTGCAATTTCAAGTGTCTAGTTTAAACAAGCTTTTGCTGGAGAGAATGGTTTTGATTCTTCGATGCCCATCAATGGAGATTTGGAAACGGAAATTCGAAATTTTAGTTCAGTTTAGATCTCAATTTTTACACATTGGACACACTAAAGCAGTTTGATTAGTTTTCTGGGTTTATGCACTAATAGATATCAGAGGGCTTCCAGCGAAACTCTTGGATTATGCAAAAATAAAGTTATTTTCGGTTCAAAACTGTGTTAGTTATATTTCTATGATGGCAGCACTATGGCTGACACTTTAAGTTTAAAACTCTTTAATTAAAGTGTTAAACTTTAAGTGATTTACTTTATCTTTTTTTTTAAATTAAAAATGAATTTTCTTTTCTGTTTTTATCACTATCGGAACTAATTGATTGATGCTCGCTAGACCCCTTGGAAACCAGAAGACGTACAATAATGGAAAAAAAGCTAGTTTCACACAACTTTAATCAACTTCAAACTTTCAGATTGAAGTGTAAAACTATTAAAAGTCGTTTTAAATAGCTTTTGTTTTGCATATTTTTGTCGTCTTCTAGTTTCCAGGGAGTCTAGCGGGAATCAATCAATTAGTTCCGATAGTGATAAAAACAGAAAAGAAAATTCATTTTTAATTTAAATTTAAAGTAAATTTAAAGTGCCACCGCGAGACAGCACGAGAATGTTATTTCTCTCCAGTAAATAAAATATTTAAAAAAGATACTCCGCGGCGGGGAATCGAACCCCGGTTTCCCGCGTGACAGGCGGGGATACTAACCACTATACTACCGCGGACGTTATGAACTATTTCCAAGGATGACCAAAAGAAAATCCTCGAGTAATATTCACTTGAGATTTTCAATCATAGGGTTCATAAAAATTGAAGAAATAATAGTGCTGAATAACTTTGTCTAAAATCATTACCAAAGCAATATCTACATAACAAATGTATTTACGTATTCCAAAACTCTGAAATTGTTTTTTAGTACATTGTAGAATTAGATTATATGTTGATGTTTCAACTTAAATAGTATGAGTAATGAGCTTGTGTGCTATAAAGCCCATCGTAAACTCGGCGACATCTACATATAGTCAATTAGTATAGCAGAATTACTTCGATTATATTTGATTATCATAGCCCAATAAATATGAAAAAGATTAGTCATAGCTTTGGTTCTTGTGATCCAACTGGATTTAAGATTCAATGAAGACGGGAACGAAACAAAAATGCTGTTTCTATGAATTAAGATGCGTTTTTTAGAATCCATTTATTTTATGCTAGTTAGAAATAATGTCACCTTTCATGAGAAAGAGTCCCGATCAATTATAGTTACCAAACGGTTCAGGTACTGTATAACTAGATTTTGATTTCTAAACTGGATGACTTCTTGTGAAGGCATAAATTTTCTTCTAGATTTTTAAGTTTCATTGTATGCCATTACTTCATCATACTATCTATATTTTATAATCTGAAAAGGTCTTATTTAAAAGTCAAATTATCATCCTATTTTTTTAAATGTATGTTAAATAATTTGATTCTGTTCTCCTTGATCATTCCCAGTGTAATAAATTTCAGCCTCTATAAAATCAGTGATAATGATTTCTTTTGTCGGCTTTAAACTTTCTTTCGAAAAAATGCATTCATTCTTGCATGAATTAATTTTTTCAAATTAACTATATTATTTAAATTCATAAAACTATTCGTATGAAACAGAAACGTTTCTCTAATAATTTCAATAAAGATCAGGTGTCTATAAATATAGACCAAGACGTTCTCGTTCATTTGATGAAAATTAGAGAGTAAGATGTTATAGTTCAATATGTTAAAAATCGGAATGTGTGAAGTTGCAATCAAAACAAAAGAACATGCCGTCAAAGGCACCTATACACACGCTCACCTTCGCCACCATCCTCCTGAGTTTTAACATGGTTATTGTGTCACAGGTCAATAATGAATCTTCGATTTCGTAGTTTTAACTGTTGGAAACATGTCTGGCAGAATGATAAATAAGTTTTCTTTCACTCTGGATGTCAATAACAGTTATTTTGAAAAACGACTACTGAAGAGACTTAATATTGATAAGGAATCTGTTAACTGTACAGCGTAAAACTATAAATTATGAACGGTGAATCACAAGATATTTGATGTGAGCTTATAGAGAGTCAAACACTTCATATATTTTGCACGATCAAGTAGAATTGAATCAAAGATTTCTCAATTTGTTTCGGTCTCTTGAATACACTTAAAAGTTCACTTTATCTTCATGCAAGGCTAGATATAATTGCAACGAACCATGTATTTCGAAATTAATGAATATGACTCATGAAGAGAGAGGAAATCATTTTCAAACAATTAAAATTCATTTTGCCTCCGCCACGTATGATCTACTACTTTTCAAGCACTCTGTGACTGTTTAGCATAACTTCCATAGGATATTTTATCGGATATTTGAAAGTTCCACTTGAATCTGTAGAGCCCTGTGTATTCACTTACTTGTTATCAATGGACAGATGCGTTGATTGAGGGTGTGGGTCCCAGTGTAGGTCCTCCTCCCACACCCTCTCTTATGAAAAGGTAATGTTTTTGCATTCGCTGAATCTCAAGAAGTACACGATATGATCGTTTGCTAAATAAAAATTGCATAGTATTTCAACACTTATTTAGTTTTTTAATTTTTGTCGAAAAAACTAATCTTTATAGAGGAAAAAGACGTAACAAAACAAAAAAGTGATTGTTTTTGTGATACAAGTATGTCAGTGGGGCATAAATCAAGCCAACGGCTACATCGTAACTCACACCCTTTCCTCAACTTTAATATCGAGATATTTTTAATCCACGTGACTACAAGCAGTATATGAGAACGAATTTAAAAGCATTCTACACCGATAGCCATTCTTTTTCATTTTCGAGCCATCTTAAAGAGAGAGAGAGTGAGTAAAATCTCTATGGAGCAGATGTTTCTAATTCCCATCAACCGGTAAAATAAATGCTATGAAAAAAGTGAATGATAAATACAACCACACGTGGCCACTATTGTATGTATCACAGAGTAATGTTATTCTTTATTATAGTTTTCAGGTATGCGAATAATTCTGTCTTTGCGCCCCTCTAATCTGATTTTTTTCTTTTCTAGCATCTTAGGTATTGTTAACTATTTCTATACGACTCATTCTCACGTATCTATTGTCTAGTTCGAATTAGTTCACAGTCATGCCAAGGGATGGCTCAATATTCTCGGTGTTCATCGAATCCTGCCTGTAGGTGTCTAAAATTAACAGCTGATACCAGTGCAGGAATCTGTGGCTTTCTCTATGTTACCTGTTCAGAACTAGTTGTGTGCTCTGGTGGCAATCGAACATGCTTTACACCAGATCATATTTGTGTTCAACATCCACAATGTCAAGCACTTCCTGTATGTTATCCAATGCGTATGGCTACCAATATATTGTGTCCATCGCTACCAGAAACAACGACAACAGCAAGTAATAAGGCACTGTTTATAAAAGGCAGGGTCTCGAAAACAGGGCTACCGCTGAGCACCAAAATGATGTTCGGTAGAAACGAGTCAAAAGTCGGAAGTCACTCTTTCAAAACAGTTCCTAAGCGAACGGATCAAACTTTAGATATGTCAATCTCTTCTGATTTCTAGCTCCACTTCCAGATGGAATCTGTGCACAGGCAACATGGTCACGAAATGGTGTTACTGTCGCTGGAGGAAATGGTAGAGGTAATGAATTGAATCAACTTGACTTTGCTAGCGGACTGTTTATCGACCAAGATGATGGCTCGATATACGTCGCTGATCAAGGGAATCATCGAGTAATAAAGTGGGATTCCCCAGACATCTCGTCGTCTAATAATGGTGTGATTGTGGCCAGTGAACAAGGCATTAGTGATGGTATATTTGATCCTGTTGATCTTGCTATTGACAAGAATGGGACAATGTTCATTTGTAACTATGGAAGTAGTCGAGTTATTCGATGGCCACGAGGCGCTTCTAATGGAGAAACATTTATCTCAGATATTTCTTGTGCTGGTTTGATGATTCACAGTGATCGGTTTTTGTATATCACTGATTTTCGTGAACATCGGGTTACTCGATGGCATATTGGAACAAATAGAAATGAAGGTGTTGTCGCTGGTGGACATGAACAAGGTTCAGATTTGAATCAACTCAATCAACCGTATTATTCATTTGTTGATCAAGATCGATCCGTATTTGTAGCCGATCATTACAACAATCGAATAATGAAATGGACTGAAAATGCAGAAGAAGGCATACTGATCGTTGGTGGTAATGAATCAGACAGTGAAATCAATCAGTTAAATGTTCCTACTTCAGTCGTTGTTGACCAAATGGGCTCGATTTATGTGACTGACACTGAGAATACTAGAGTGATGCGTTATTTAAAAGGAAGCAAAGAGGGCATTCCAATTGTTGGAGGTACTGAATCAGGTAATGGGCCTGATCAACTTGGTGAACCATTTGATTTATCATTCGATCGATACGGTAACTTGTACGTAGTTGATCTATCAAATGCTCGTGTTCAAATGTTTAAAATTGACAAATCTGCATGTGAGAACTAGCATTCTCAAGTAAATGTCGTTGTATCACTAAAATATATTCAATCCATGCACTAAAAAGACATGAAAAGTATTTGATCAAGAAGCACAGTGACTTCAGTCGTTTCTCATGATGTTTCAATATATCCATCATTTACAACTTAAATGTGAGAAATTCATCTTCTAATGGAAAAATTTATCAGTTATCTCACGTAACTTAAACTTATTTCGTTAAATATAATGTAATACTCTTAACTCCATGTTTATCGATGTTTTCGAAATGTCACTTGCAAGGAACATTCGGCTTTCGAGGGCTAAACATATTATCATAGAGTGATAGCACAGTATGAAAACATGGTACAAATAGATAATTAGTTCTAGTCAACCATATATGTTTCCAGTATGCAACCTTGTGATCTTTTCATTTCGAAAGCCGAAATAGTTTAAATATAGTATAGGGGATTCAGTTTTCATTCATGATGAATCACTAGGATTCGATGATGAATGGAATATGAAAGAATAAAAGAATACGAACGGCGTGAATGAATTAAAATTCTACCTTTTAGATGTGGTTATGAACGTCACTCATATCCTAGCTATCGTTCTATACAATGATGTTTTGTTTCTGTGAATTCACCGATTGGTTTGTTCTATGACTATTGAAATTTCGTTTCTCGTCGTGATAATTCGCCATACTGTACTAGCTCACATCGATATGAATTTTCAGATGGGTGTGAGATTTTAGTTGAATGATAAAAGGACATCTCGCAATAGTCTTGTTCCCCAGACTGATAGGCTGGGATTTAGAAACCATAATACACTTGTGTCTGTCTATCTGTCTGTGACACTTGATACATATGACCATTTTGAGTCATAAATGATGATCTTTATTGTAAAAATTATGGTTGAATCCACTGAAAGGTCACACGGAGTAGCCATTTCTAGTCACAGAGCAACTGAGAGGGACAAACGGATTTCCTTCAATGAACTTAAATCCCTCCATCGTCAAGTTTCAGAATCGCGTGATGTAGTTACTAGGTATGAGAATCAAACTCTTGCTTATCTAAAAGATTATAAGTCTCCGTGACGAGATTTTAGAAAAGTGTAGTCTATTGGTTAGGAAGCTGAGAGATAGTCCCTCTCATTCTAGCCGTAACTTTATTTTCATCTCATCGGTAGTCCACTTTCACTGAATCGTTCTCTATCTTCCTCGTCTCTCCTGAACTTATTCGGCTGGCTCTTCGGGAATTTCAGGATATGCGATAGAAACAGTTACTTGTCAATAGTAGCATAGTTCGAATCCATTCAATAGCATTACGAAGCAAATGATGTTTTAAACATGAACAATTTAACTCTGAATTCTGACACTGTTGATAAGTAGAGCTTAACTGATGCTTCTTATGAATGATCTTCGGAATAAATTTTTCAGTCCAAAACAAAAAGAACGTTCAATTCTGATTTTCGGGAGCGGTACAATTGCTGGAATAGTTCGGTAAGAATATGGTTCACAGTTAACATTAACGAGACATACAGCCAGCCGAACAGTGACTCTCGCTTACACCCACCTACCCCACATGCACTCGCACAGACAATCGGAATGACGCGGACGCCTACCACTGTTCAATTGCCTGAGTCGCTTGTGTACCACACCCACACCCGCTCACACCAAACCCACTAAGACTCATACCCACCATCCAAGTCTACTTCCTTTAAGTTTTATTTGGACAAACAAGGCATTTGTGAGATTTATTCAAATGAGAGAAAATCAAACCTAAACAACTACGGATTAAATATCGTTTTGTGTTAATATTCGATTCGAAATTTGATTATAAACCATATAATTTCAGTTGTACCGAGCATAGTAAACATCAGTGCTAGAGCCGCCAGCTGAAAGCAGAGCTTGCTTTGTTCTTTCTAAGGGCTTCTGTCAGTTGTCGTGCTCCATTGTCTCCGATTTGATTGCTATGGAACTGCAGTAGTATAAGAGTCTGTGTGAAAAAGTAAGGATAAGAATGTAAATCAAGAATGTATTGATACAGTTTGATCCCTTTCTTTCTCTACTTGATTGATTAATAGAAAAACAGACGGAAAAAGGACGACGATAAAAAAACCATCGTGTGAGACTCATCGTCAGGATTTTCAGATGATATACTTGTGCCGATAATAAGGGCACGGCCTATGTGAATAGTCTATCGGTCAACAGATGTTAGAACAATCTGTCACTATATGGATAGATGCTCTGGCATCATGGGCGATAGTAACTCCTTCCTCCTTTTGATATTCTCCTATATAAACTTCTGTTCTGTTTGAAACACGCAGAACTGGGGTATTGAAGTGGTGTAGTGAATATTGTACACCGATGATATACCAGCAACGCTACTCCTCAAGTTACTCATAACATCATAGTAAAATAAATACCGCTGTAGTAGCGAAACAATCTATCCTTTATTTCGTTACACTAGTGTTCTCAAATAACTCTGATGACATCTTCTAATTGTTAAATAGGTTGCCGTGCATTATTGAAGATAGCAGTTTTGTCACAATCATAATGTCAATTTACAATCTTTCAAATTAATTCTTTTCCTCAAAAGCTCCATCGTTGAATGCAATACAGGACTACCATCGAAAAATGTGTTTTGAGAAAGTTGATGAAAGGAAATTCAACTGGAACTTTAGACACATGAAAATGATTAAGTTTCTTAGTCGGTTTGAAAGTAAACATTTTAACATTTTTTCAACTGAACGGAATAAAATAAGTATTTACGAAAATCAGATTTTGTTTCTCTGTAATTAAAACAATGATCAATTTTCATTGAAATAAAGAAAACTCAAACCCGAAATCCATCAGACATAAAGAACCTTTCTGGTTCGTGAGGGTTTGCCGTAAGTGAACGTTCGGTCAAGCATAATAGACAATTGTGACAAAATAGAGAAGTTGTTAAAGTGACTGATTTTGTGGCATAGCATTCGATGTCACTTTGAATACTTCAACTCTTCTTCGATTCTCTCAGTATAGAACCACACTAAACTGGCAACTCTGTTGTAAAATATGTTCTTCGAACTCAAACTATCTGAAGAGGTAACTATTTTGAGCAAAGCTTGTTGCAAATCGCTATATTTCAACTGATCAAGAGGATAGAATAGTTCTGTTGAAAAAAATATAGAGTACTAATGATGAGAAGAAACAAACTACAGGATATGATGTTTTTATTGAAGTTTTTCCATATTTTTTCCTTCAATGCAATACGACAGGAAATATTTTCTTTGATCAACTTCTCGAAGGTTGAACATAATCTGAGAGACACTGATAAGACTTTAGAGGGATTTCAGAAATTCAGTTTCAGAAACCATAAAGTCTGAAGCTACCCAAGCTCGTATCATGTCTCAAGTCGAATAGATTTTCCTGGAAATAAGACACTAGTGTCAGTGAAGATGAAAATGGTCAACATATGTTTAAAAATGCTTCGTCGCATACAAGCTGTGAAACTATAGTTTAAAAGAAGCATGTCTTGAAAATTTGTAGAAAGGTAATCATTGTTTTTTATTGCAAGGGTCAGCAGGAAAACTTTCAAATAATCATCAATCTATAGAAGATTTTTAAGTTACAAAGTCTCTTTCATATTGCATTTTCACTTGAAATTAAAATTTTTTTTTGTTGAAAACTTTTTCTAAATATTGCCTGTACTAATGAATAATAGATCTTTTAAAAAGCCTTAGTTTAATTAAGTGACGAAGCTCTAATGAAAATATTGAAATCTTTCATTGTTCTAGTCCATTTGTTAAAATAGAAAACACTCTGCTTTTTCCCTTTTGAGAATCAAATTAAAAAAATTTACAACTAAAATAGGAAATGAAAAATCTAGAGCGAACTTTTCCAAGGTCTCGTGTGGAAAGCTGATTTTCATTAAAATGATGTGATATCAAATCATGATAGGAAAACTCAATATTAAAAATAGAAAATGTTGCTTTTCAGTTGTGCTACTCTTTTATTAATTTCCGTAAGCTATAAAAAGATAGGATTCCTATTGAAATCAGTATGTAATATTCAGAACATAAAATGTGTTAATTTTTGCGAAACAGCACAACAGTTAATTACTTAAGATTTGATATTCAAAACTGCATGAACGAAAATTTTATTCAAAGCGTTTATAAAAACTTCTAGATTTTCTTTTATCCACACATTCTAACATAGCTTGGATACATGTTTCATTTAAAATGTATTTCTGTGAAAGAAGAAGAATATAGATTTCGACGAGTTTTACCTACGAAGCATATTGGATGTCGTAGGATGCAGATGAAAAGTCTTTACAAAAACACAACTTAAGGTTAATCGAGGTAGCTTGTTAACACAGCCTCATTGGCGGTACAATGTGCAAGCCACATATCTATAACATCATAATGTTAATAGAAAGTGCAGAAAATATATATTATCACGAATTTTTTTGCATCGTCTTTCTCTGATGGGAGCCCTATTATGCGTTTTCATCGTTGCTGCTCGCTCGTTAGTTTCCATACTTCGTTGTTCATTTTTCATATCGTAGGAATTCAAATAAACTGTGAACAACGTTTTGCTATATGACGATAGTATAATGCTGGTTGCTATGACTGCAATGGAGTAATACACTAGTTTCTATAGTCTGTAATGGTGGTGTATGTGGGGAGGGGGTTGGCCATCTGTAACCCCCAGAAGGGAGAGAGCACCTGCTACCAGGGAGTGTGGGTCGTTGAGAGCATAAAAAATCTCACTCTTAAACCTCCAGTCACTGCTTTCTTCGAAAACATATGTGAGTAGCGCAAAACGAAAATTCCTTTGCAATTCATTGAATTACAAGGAATCGATGTATAAAATGTAAAATGAGCATACAAGTTTTCATCAAAAAATTAAATTAAATAAATTAAAAAAGATTATTGCGTTGCCAAACATATCAATGAAATATTTCATTTTTCTAGGAGGGAAAAATTGTTTTTTCAATATTTTCATTCATTTCTCAAATTGTTTAACTTCATAGTTTATTACACATCGAGATTTGGCAAATGAAGCGATGAAGCAAACCATTTTATTACGATGATTCTCAACTTATTCGGTAATGGTGAGAGTATCTGATAATAATTAGTATTGTCAATTGGAATCCTTTTAAACAATATCAACATTTCAATTAATGCTGAAACTTACATCAAACCAGTTGAAGAATACTCCGCTTAGATTTTCGAAATTTTACTCAGAAGGAACGAGTTGAATTTCTTCATGCCAATAAGAGCAGAAGCTTTCACTTGTGAAAATTATTCTTTTTCTGAGATATTAAGGATAGACACATAGAAAATCCCCTTTAATGATCATGGAATAGAAATTGATTCCTTTTTTTTCACAGTTAACATTTGAAAATGACCCAAGATTCTAACCGTTGAAAATCATTCATGTTGAGCTTTATTAAGACATGTAATTCTAGGAAATTATTGACTGATGTATACTCAATTGAGAAATTGAATTTTACTATTCCGGTAAAATTCATAGCAGCGACAGTTTTTCTTTCTATGGAAAAAGACAGTAGTTGTCACTGGTAAAAATAAACATTTTTGAATCGAATCGTGAACTTTGTATTTTCAATAATGACTCATAAGACAAGTAGAGATACTTTATGTTCATTGTGATCGAAATTTCCATCCTATGAAGGGTGTGTGGATGTTGTATGATTTTGAGACGTGAGTGTTTGCCTTCTCATCACTCCCATACCCTAAATTCTTGAAAATCTGAAAACTTGAGTATCGTGTTTCATCACAAGAATGACCACGAACCTATTCAAGTAATCGTCAATTCATAAAGCTCACTATGGATAGAAAAAGAATTGCTACTATATATTTTAGTATAATCTATTAGGAACATACGGAAAAACTTTCCAGAGCTGTGAAAGTTGACAAGTCTGATGCAGATTTGAACCGGTGATCTTTACGAAAAAAAATAATATGAGACGAATGAAAAAACTGATTTAATTAGTTTAGGTCACGCGTTAGATGAAAAGTGTTTCAATATAAATCTATTGAAAGTAATGAATTGAATAAGATAAATAATTTCATATAAGAACACACTGGAAGAAAAAATATGACAGATACTCCTATCATTGAAGTGACATGAAAATTCTTTAGTGAACTTTTCCGATGAGTGACACAGTAAGGTGTTTCTTATGAGCAATAACAGCATATTCATGTTTTGTTGTAAAATGAATCGACTATTGTTAAATACCAAACATTACTTGTTAAGATGTATTTTCTCTTAAACAAATTTTACATCTTATGAAAAAAGAAAAGAACTTGCTGCTGGCGCATATGCATATGTTACAAAAATGATTCATACGATAGTCAGCATTGAATTTTTCGGTTTTGAGCATTTTCAAAAACAGTCGATGCTTATGTCATTAAGCAGACTACACAATTAACAACATTATTGTAATAAAGTATTTTTCAAACATAATTTTCATTCAGTAAATACAAGCATTCAAATACAAAATTAGTATACTTCCTTTGAGAAGTATATGTTCTAATAAGTGAAAACGAGAAATTTTGTCACCAATTTAAGGAAAGAATCTATGAGAACGAGAAGTTTTCGTGGTATCTTTTGATCGTGTATTGTAATTCTTATGCATTATTTTTGAAATTTTTGACCAAAGAAAAATTCAAGTTTGTCTATCGTGCGAATAATTTTCGTGATATATGTAAATGGGTGACATTCAAAAGATGAAAAATATTAAATTTCATTCAGGAATTCATTATCACTTAGCTAAATCAAGTTAATATTAGACATTAAATCGACGAATACTTAAGTGAAAAAGAGTGATACACATTTCTAATATTCTGATTTCAGTCATAAAACATTTCAAATGAAAGATTTCAAACGTTTAAATAAATTTTCGACAATTTTCTAGTGGAAATAATTTCAGTTGCATTTTTAAGAAAGAATTAATCGATTTTTTAATCGGAGATAAGAAGTTTCGATGGAGAAAGTTTCTGAAATATCATTTCAAATAGAAAAGTCTGTGAAACAACAGAAAGAACTGTTGATATTACCAAGTGAATCTGAGAGTATTAGTTTATGTCCGTTCGAAAGGTTCACGTTCATGTTGTAGTGTAAAATAGATTTGAGAAAATCCTTTTCAATTCCTCGAATTGCGAGAAACTGATATTTTAACTTGAAAGAGTAGAACAGTCAAAAATAAAAATCAAGAAATACTACCATTTCTGACAGTAAAAAAAGGTCCGAACTTCTTTCATCCAGGTGAAGGGGAATATATTTTATATTCAGTACTTCGACGCATTTATTTCAAGAACGTATTTTGTGATATATGTCTATATTTTACAAGTTGGGTGAAGTGAGGGAAATATATAATTTACTGGAAAGTCTTCCCATTCAATTCTCTAAACAAATGTAAATTGATTTGATAATATTAGTGGAAATCGGTTCATTTTGAAACAATATCACAACTTCGATTGATTCTGAAACTTAAACCAAAACTTATCGAAACATTTCGACTTCTACTTACGAAGTTTTACCCAGAAATAATGTACAGAGTTCATTCTTGTACATAAAGATGAGAACGTCAAATGTGAAAATTGCTCATCTTGTGAAATACGGAACCATGAAGTCTTCAAAATGTCTTTATTATAATGATCCAATAGAAGTTAAATTTTCTTTAATTTGAAGTTGAAATTCAAAATGGTTGAAAATTTTAATTGTTGAGGATGATTCGTTTTGAGACAAGTCACGAAGGAAAATCTTCGATCAATAAATTTTCAAGTGAGAAATTGAATTTGGTTTTTTCAGTAAAGACTCATAACAGACATCGGAATTCTTATGTGAATTGTAATTTTCATCTACATTTGTGAGAGTTATTTGCATTTCCTAGTTTTGCCGAGAGAATTCTGGAGAAGCCTTTGTTCCTTAGATTCTGAATGACTAAATCATATTCTTTTTAATTTTGAACGAAAATGCATTCGATTATAGCATGAGCCTTCTGAGAGATGAGACTTCTCAATAGCAATTCGTATGTCATCTTGCACTTGCTCGGCATATCGCGTAGTTCCTATTCGATCGGAATCTTAGGTTAAGATCTGTTGAGTTAGCACTAAATTCTGTGATATTATTCTTGAAAATGTGAAATAATATTTCAACAGATTCTTAACTCGACATCCGCTACTAAAAATTGGCATCCTATGGGTTCTCTCTGAATGGATAGTATACTCGTATAAAATCTTCAATGTTAAACAAAAAGATTATTTTAAGAAGTGCTCCTACACGATTTGGCTTGGGTATTCCCTGATTTCAAAGTCGATTATTAACAATATTTTGGGAGTACTTGTAATAGAGTGAAGACTTATACTTAGAAAATAAGATGAAAATATTGCTTACTTTATTGGTGTTTAATGCGTCGGCTAGATGTTGTGCTCCATTATCTCCGATTTGATTTTCATTTAACCACAAGTCAGTTAGTGTCTACAGTGAAAAGTGAAAAAGGTAATCAGTTTTACAAGCTAGCATTGCCACGCGTCTATCTTTATGTAATACCGTAAAATCAATCGTCATGTATGTACTAACCATCGCCTTCTTTACTTTTAGAAAGTGAGTAGGAACTTCTAGCGTCTGATATAGAGGGCCTCCGTCTTTATAAACGCTCGATTATATAGTCATCTGTTCGGATTAGTGATAAGTTCTCTGACTTTAGATAGTTTCGAAAGAAATATTTTCTGAATAAAATGAACAATAATATTCGAAGTTACGGGTAGTATGATTGAATGTGGCATCCTAGTGTCGAAGAATTATGTTCAGATTTACGAATCGAAAACGTTTGATTATTCATAGTGATTGTTTGTTTTAATGGTAAATAGCAGCACAATGTTATTCACAGATTTTCATTGAAACCGACAGTTGAAGAATACTTTTCATGACTCTAATAGAATTATATTTTTTGAATGACATATCTGCTTATCGAAAAGTCGAATTTTCATAGTTCGAATACAAACACTTAATTGTATTGAGTAAGTAAATCGAGTACGATAGAGAAGCATTATAAGACAATCTTAACATTATAAATGGTATGAAGACTAGGTGTTGTATGACTCTATGTCGAAAAACAAAAACGAATAATCTTAAAGAGATTAATTAAGTAAAACTATGCCATTATATTGGAGAAGTAGAGAAAGAGGCAACTTCTCTCATACTCATGTTGATTCGATGATACGTGATTGTTATGATTGAACTTATCCTCATGATTTCGAGCTATTCGTTTTAGTAAAATATTCAATGGCGATTATTGTTATCTATCACAACAAATAAGAGACTATTGAATTAAAAGCATTAACTAAAGCATGAAAAATAATTTTCTCAACTGCTATAAAACAAATGTCAGAATTTTCTCTTTTTTTGTATGTCGCCTAGAGCTCGCCACAACTTAAGAAATACGATATTAATTGGTGACACTGAAAAATGAATATCACAGAATGTGTACATAGAAATGTCGTTCGTCTACAGGTGCATTCGCTTTAAACTTTTCTACTTTCACTATTCGATAAACTAAGATACTCTACTCTATACTTCAATATTGATCATTTGAATAACTGCTGCGAAATAGATTCAATAAATCTTGAGAAATTCTCTTAATTACTCTAACCGCGATTAAAATTCGTAAGAAATTTTGTAATCGAACTCTGAACATTAAATGGCTTTTTTTTGTTAGAGAATTACACAATCTAATATTTTAAACTCTCGATAGAATGTTTCAGATGGAATTGTTGAGAAATCTAAACTTGAAAACTTTTAAATCTGTTCTAATTCATTTGCACATTCATAAATACTTCGCACGAGTTAGCAAAGAGATTCATTCGAACGTTTGATAGGATAGTACGATATCGAAAATTGTTATTCCACGATTGTCTTCTGATAATTTCTGAACTACTGAAAATGTCACCTGAATTTAAGTGAGAATTCTATAGAGTTCAAGTAAAAATGTTTCGAATTAATTTGAAAGTTTTATTGATCATCCTATTTTATTGTCAGGGAATATTTTCTAATATGAGTCTAAAGAAGAATTTCGAATTTCGATTTAACAACAAAGAAAAATTAAATATAAATCTGATTAGATAGAACTATCGAGTGATGTCAAGATAATCCTTGACCCGAGATTTTTCACATTCAAAAATGTGCTAATCTTCGAGTGAAATTGAGAAATGATCATTGGGACTGCATGGAAAACCAACATTTATCGTATTGGAACAAGATCATTTTGCTGATATTAGAAAATGAGAATAAATGTTGAGTAAAGAAAAACAAAACTAACACCATGAAATAGAGAATTAAAACGTTGATTAGTTTTCAAAACTATTGTCCTAAACTTTATGTGAACTACCATTTTGCAATCATAGATCAATTCTACATTTGATTCAAGAATGACAAATTTAAAAACTAATTAAACATGCAAATAGTTAAGCGACAATTTGAAATGTCGAAGAAAATGAAATACTCCTAAAATTATCCTTAAGAATCTTTCTCAGAATCGAATGATGATGCTAGAAAGCACATATTTAAGTATTTTTAACAATGTGACAATTCAAAGTAAGCAAACAGATTGGCAATGTTGCTTACTTTATTGACTTCAAAGTCTATCGCCCAAATGTTGTGCTCCGGCATCTCGGCTCTTATTAACCTGAAGTTACAGGTAATTGAGTGACTGCATTATAGAGTTAAAGAAGATATTTACGAGCGGTAACTCTACTCATGTAAGAAAAGGTGAGAGTATGAATTCATGTTAAAAATTGATTTCCATTAACTGTTTATGAGATGAATTCGATTTGACCGAAAAATGAACCTAGCTGGTTCGCGATGTCAATCTAATACGAAATGGGAGGCTGATTCTTCTATTACATTCATTTTCCGTTACGGTCAAACAGAATTACAAATTAATACTGAAATGCTAGTTTATTATTAGTTTTCTTTTTAACAGGAATATGTCGAAAAAATCCGAAGAAGATCGTTTGACACAAACTCAGTTACAGACATTTCAAACAGTTGAGCAACATATTACTTATTGATAAATTAACATTTTATTATCATTTGGATACTCAATCACGGTCCCGATGAGTTACACGTTGTTCAATACCGATCAAAATTATTTTAATAAAAACAGACTCAAAATTGTTTCGAAAACTTTCGCTAAACTTTACAATAAATGATTGAAACGGAATAAACTGGAAAATGTGAGAGGTTTGCCTATTTAAAAATACAGATGTCATAGTGTAATGTATATGATTACATTCTAACCCAATTTAAATTCTATTTTACTTATAATAATCAACAAAGAGTTACATCTGAAGCATGTCTATGATATGTTTTATCTCACTAGCATGATTTGCATAATTATTATGATGAAAATGCATTCTAATCAGACTAGCTGCAGAGTGAGATAGAATTTGTCAAAAGAGATTTCGGATCTAGATTCAGTATTAGAATTTCTAATAAGATTTGATAGATATTGTTCTATAATGAATAATCAAATTCCGACGTTTCAAGTACTGTACTGTAGAACAATCGCTTGATTGATAAAAGTTCTCGTTTTAAGATTACGAGCTTTAAATAGAAATTAAATAATTTCATACTAAAATTAAAGGAATGATCAATATAAATGAGATTCTATGTAAATTGCTAGCATAATTTGGTTACGCAATAAATAGATGCCGGTAGAAGACAGTTTTTCGAAAATTTCTTCAATCGAAACATGATACACAAGATAATGCTGATTAGTTTAAGCAGAATTTTAATGAAAATTTTTCGCTTAGAAGACCACTTATGTTTATTGGAACAGAAGAACAAAAAATATTTCGATTTATCAGACATTATTGATGTACTCTCATTTTCTGAATCATATGTCATGCGATAATATTGACATATTTCCTCAACACACGAGAATCGATCAGAAACTTACAACTCTGCCCTTTGAATATCAGATGAAGACCAGCCATATCGAAGATTTTATGGTGTAACTACTCTATTTAGTTTAGATCCTAAGTTCACAAGTATTATTCAATATTTAATTGTAACTTAGGGAATCGTACGGAATTCAACAATAGAAATCTGTTTTGGCTAGAAGCGAAATTAATGAATTTACTGTGAAATTTTTTCTGATTATGTGAATATTTGAAAGATTGACTTACCTTATTGACTTTAAGGCCATCTGCTATACTTTCTGCTCCTTTGTCTCCAATTTGATTCTGTTGCAAGAGCAATACGGTGAGTGTCTACAATAAAAAGTCAAGATGAAATATTATAGTATTCAAATCGACTTGTATCAAGCATGTATCAGTAGTTGAGATCTCGCACAGTTTATCACGATGTATCTTATAGAAATACTTTTCTAATATTAGAAACTGTGATGGTACTTAATCAAAATCAAAAGCGAATACTGTAAAATGTTCTTCTCTATTGAATAGTTGTGATGTTCATGTCAATGTCTTGAAAGAACTAACACTATAACTAAGTCGAATGAGTTTACTTTATGCAATAAACTATGCACTGGATTCAAGATTTTTTCATTCCTTGTTCTTCGGGTCGATTTTATTATTAACACAAACTAATTGTCGAGCATCAAAAAAAAACTTTGATTAAGTAATTTTCTATTTGATCACGATAATAGGGAAGATTCCAAACGACGTAAAGCTTATTTATCTAGAGATACATCGACATTTCTATCAATATTATTATTCGAGATAATCATTTACATTTACTTTAAGACAATCTCAAACAGAAAAGGTACGTTAGAAGTTCACTCAAAACTATTAACACGCAAACGAAATTCAAAAGTGGATTAGAATGATGATAAAATTAACACTAGCTCATCAACAGATCTCAGTGAAGCATATGCTTCTAAATGTAATTGATAGTTTTCGATGATTATAAACCGATCGACATCAGAATAAATAATATGACTACAACTCTGTACTATTAAATCAATTAAGAGAATCTTAGCAATTATATTGAAAAATATTCGAATAATGCCTTAAATCAAATAGTGTAATGGGATTTCCCCTATTCACGTGATATTACTACTATCAAAATATAGTTCGTTAAGTTTCCGTTTATTTATCTCTATATAATTGATTAAGAATTTGTTTATTTGAAAGAATGATGTATTCATTATTTTCATAGACTTCTATGTTAATGAAGCGTTTTCGTGCCGCCCAAGCACACAAGAATTTGGAAACAGGCGTTCAAACGCATCAAACGAAAACCGCGATTGCCACCCGTTCACGCCCAAAGATAAAACGCAATAAACGCGTTTTTCGTGTAAAATTTTCGCTTTTTAATTGTGAAAATGCCAGAAAGTTCAGAAATTGAGCGGTTACACGTATTTTTTCTAAAGTTCTGCATACTTCTGGAATAAGAGTTCGTCTAAACGCTCAATTTCTGAACTTTCTGGCGTTTTCACAATTAAAAAGCGAAAATTTTGCACGAAAAACACGTTTATTGCGTTTTATATTTGGGCGTGAACGGGTGGCAATCGCGGTTCTCGTTTGATGCGTTTAAACGCGTGCTTCCAAATTCTTGTCTGCTTGGGCGATACTGAATCGTGCCAGATTAATCGTTTTCTTCCAATTTGAATCTTTCAAACGCACGAATGAGATCAAATCAATATATTGAAAACCATAGAAAGCTGACGAAGCAAATGTTTTGCTTTGATTGTGTCTAGGCTATTCTATCTCGTTTGTTTCAAAATTTCTCCAGAGATAAGAGTTGATAATACATGAAGAACATCTCGTAAAATAAAATAGAAAATTGTTGATGAATCGAACAATGAACACAAGTATGCCAAAAAAAATTCTCGAAATTTACGCTTTAATCATGAAAATATTTTTTCCGAGTTATTTTTCGATATTCTTAAACTCAAACGAAGCTGGTATGAAAAAAATGATCAACGATTCTCTAGGAATGCAATTTTTTATTTTGACCGATTCTCTCTGAATAAAAAAAACAGTCTCGAATTCGACAATCGATTCTCAATAAATACATCTGTGAATTATTTACAGATTAAGAATCTATCCATAGAAAATGATTTAAAACTGTTGCTTACTTGATTAACTTTTAGTGCATCACCCAAATGATTTGCTCCCTCATCTCCAATTTTATTGTTATGAATTTCCAATCGCCGGAGTGTCTGTATTTTAAGATTACAAAAGATGCCATTGTGAAACATGTTTACCGCACATACAATCAACGATGATAATCAAAATGTTAGATACTTAAAAATTCTGTATTTTACAATTGGTTTTTTTTAGATTGATTCGATCAAATGAATTCCTTAGAGAATGTTCTGGCAAAACATTTTGTCCGTAGAACAATAAAATACAAACCTTGAAAGATAAACAGAGGATCTTTTTTTCTCTTTCTCAATACTGATGATGAAAACAAATATTTATGTGAAATTGGGATAATAGTAACTTCCATGATTTCAGAAAATTTTCGTTTTTTAATCGATAAATATTCAAAAATGTAAAAACCAATGAATTCATCAATTTTGTACATTAAAATTTGATTATTTAAAATTGAAATTGTTTTTTTTTTATCAACTCAAATCTTCAACAGTTTTAAGAACGAGATCGAATCATTTTTATCAAAACTGATTCTAAAATTATTGACATTCGTTCATAGATGAATGGAAAGTAGTTTTAGCCTAGCCAATCGATATTTACGTTGGAATTTTCGCTTTATTTCTTTTAGATCTAATTTCTTGTTTTTAATAATCATCAAAAATTTCACATGAGAAATCCATTTAAACTAGACAAGAGATCAATGAATTTATTTTTGAGTCTTGCCTAATTATCTGAACATTTGAAAGAATGCCTTACTTTGTTGAATTTTAGGCCATCTGCAATATATTCTGCTCCTTTGTTCGCAATTTCGTTACCATTCAAGTACAATTCAGTTAATGTCTACAGTGAAAAGTAAAGATAACTATTACTATAAGAATTGAGCTGTCTCAAAAATCTATCGATAATTGATTTTACATTTTCTATCACTACATATCTTAATTAATAGAAAAAAGTTGTTTGGTAAGAGTTTTGAGTATTGATATTTTTTTCAGCAACGTTCTCAACCTTATTGAATAGTAGAGAATTACAGTTTACAAGATTTTCGCAACCTGTAACCTACCCTGTAGTTATTGATAATTGAGAAAAAATTCGAATTTTCACATGAGTATGTTGTATAATTTTATCCAATTTGTTTCAATTACAAAGCGAAAAACACGACATCATTCATTTCGAAAACTTCGTATCATTATAAGATATCAACAACAATAGCGGAATTTAAAATTTGTCTTCTTTTCTCTGGTATTCGACATGATGAAATAAAAACACGTTCTGATTTAGTCAAACTTGCCGGAATTCCGAATATGAATTCATTCATAATGATCATCTTAAGAATATATATTAGAGCATGTTATCAATAGTACAACATATCTTATCCTTCCCAAAGATAAATTCATTATAATAATGGGCAAAAGAAAAACAATAATAAAGCTCAAAATCAGAAAAATTATAAGTACAATAGAATTAATTGTAGACGTTCATAAAGACAAAGAATATATCGAATATACGACTAGAGTACATATCTATTATTTATATTGAATGCATTTAAAACCTATCTAAATTGACTTTTAATGCACTATCAGTTTTAGCCTTTTCTTATCAAACAACTCTGGAAAGAGGTGGACAGCATTTATTGCATAATATTTATTAGAAGTTCACAGGTAGATTGTTGGTACCCTGTTACCAGACCTACTATTTCAGAACAGGTTATTCACTACCTGTAGGTCTTCAATGAACAGTTGGAAACAATACGCATTGATAAAATTTGAAATTTCAATTTATTTGGTTTTATCTACATAGGGTGGGTGTAGGTCTATCCTATTTATCAATATCAATTCATCACACATATCCAGGACGACAGATCCAATTGGTGGATCCCGTTGAATCCTGTCGGAAAACTATCGAATCCGATAGGAGTTTGTTGGAAGTTATCAGAATCCTAGGTATTGGATTCTGACAGGAACCTGTCAGAAAGTATCGGAATGAGCGTGGTCCCTGTCGAAATACCTGTATTCCAGTACTTTTCGACGTCCGACCACTTCCGACAGTATCCTATTAGACAGTTTCTCCTGGGGTAAATACAATATACGTCAAGAACGTAGGAGATTGATTCTTGTTAGAGTTCGATATTAAACACATTATCTTTCTCTGACTTTGTTTAATCTGTTAAATTTAATTCTAATGAATGAAACGAATTCAAGAGTTAAATTGAGATTCTAAAAATTTGAACAAAATCAAACAATATTTCAAACTGATGCATTGGCATACTCTTGTCGAAAGGCGCATCGAATCGTTTGTGCATGAAAAAAAAGTAGAAATCAGTGGGGTAAAATATTTTTATTTATATGGATTCTATGCGGTCAATGTCTTCGGAATGTTATTGAGTAAATGTTTATGAATGAATTGGGTCTTACTATTCTATACATTGATCCGAGAATAGCGAGTTTTTCTTGAAAAAAGTAACATCTTACTTTGTTATCTTTTAATGCAGCAGCCAAAAATTGTGTTCCATTATCTGCAATTTGATACTGATTCAAATATAGATGGATTAATGCCTGTATGAAAAAAGAAACATGACGTGATTCAATCAATTATTTCGTAAACTTATTGTTCTATTACAACTCGAATCGGTTTAGTATTTTTCCGTACGCGAAATACATAATTCTCATCATAGAAACATCAAACAATATGTTCCTAATATTTACTCGCTTTGCATTTCTAAGCTTTCAGTTTAGTTGAAAAGAAAGATTTTATTAATAAAATAAATCACATATTGTTACACATCTTTCATATCGCCAACTAAAGCGCGGGTAATGTTATAATTACAGGAGCTCCTATGTTTTGATTAAACACATATCGTAAGATTCTCGTTTTTGCGCTGATTACAAATATCTGTTTAATTTTTCGATTCGACAAAACCTTCCTGGAAAAATCGCAAAATATTAACAGGGTGATGGGATTTTCGAATTCCTCATGGAAAACTGAATCTACAAACGTTATCTAGAGCTTATTCGTATATTGCACGTACAATATTGAAAGCGAGTCTTTAGTGCTCAGCCGTCTGCACTGGTTAATTTTGCCAAACTATCCAGTTATTTTTTCGCTGATGGATAGAGTTTTTGTTCAATGACCATTGGAAGCACCATTTGACGCACTAGGGGATCCAGCAGTTCTTCCTTTTGTTTATCGTCATTCTCTGAGAATATGAATGACGATGAAATTTAAAAAAATGTTTGGATTACAATTAAAGACGGAAAAAAATTCGGTAATAGAAGAAAACGGAAAAAATATGATTGATTAGCGGCAATACGAATCATAAATGAATCATATAAAATCAACCATATTTCTTTCATCTTCTGCTTTTTCATTATCACTAAAACTGCGTCTTTTCTCGTCTCGAATGCTTAAACTCAAAAATTAACATTTTATAATTGAGAAATCAACAAAAAGATGCTGTGATTGCTTGTTAAAATGCTGTTCGAAATAATAAGGCTCTCGAGTGAGTAATACTGAGAAGCATAGAAGCAGGGTTGATTGCAACGTTTTTCGAAGATGCTTCAAAATCAAATCGATCGTAACCAGAAACAGTTTCTAATGCTCAAAGTATAACAAAAAAACTCTCATTTATATGAGAATAGCCTAGTTGTGTTACTAGACGTTTGGAATATTCTCTTAAAAAAACCTGATTCTCCAACCATACTTATTTACGCTCGGCTATGTCCCCAAAACACGATGAAATGGTTTAGCGAGCTATGATGCATTCTCTAAAAGTAATGTACTCACAGATACTAGCGAAAACGTTTCGAATCCTGGGAAAAGTTTTTTCGCTGGTTTTCAAGAATAACTTGTTTTAGATAGTATGATTATAGAGATTGAGGTGTAAATGTTAATGTAGTGATCAATGAATTTGCTAAATCTAACCGTCGACTCGTTTTTCAGGTTTTACTGTTTAAGTTTATTCCGAAAAAAGTTCTTCTTTGTTTTCAAAATACGTGTACTCTAGATGTACTGCATAAAAGCACAATGAGAAATTGAAAGAAAAAGAGGATCATTAATTTATGAACTCTATAGATATTAAGCTGACTCTCATTGCATTAGTCAGAAAACTCTACCTCTAGATAATTCTCGATCCGACCCTATTTTGACGAGTTACAAAAGTAAAATTGTGTTTTTGCATTGTTCTCTATGCTGAGGAAGCCTAATTTTCGCATGGCAGTTTCTGAATTCTTGAAAAATAAGCTCATTTTCTCACTTGTGAACTATCAGTGATTTCTCTCCAAGTTAAAAGGACGTCATGCTCAGAATCAAAAGGGAGAGATGACATCAAATAACTTATATTTTTCATAAAAAATTTCAACCAAAATCGTATGTAACCCCCTCCTCAGATACTTTGTATTCAAATTTTTCCTTCTTTTTACTACGACCTTAAGGTTCGGATTTGGGTTGAAATTTTTTATGAAAGAATATAAGTTATTTGATGTCATTTTCCCATTTTGATTCTGAACATGACGTCTTTTTAACTTGGAGAGAAATCACTTATAGTTCACAAGTGAAAAAATAAGCTCATTTTTCAAGAATTCAGTAACGGCCATGCGAAAATTAGATTTTCTCAACACAGAGAAGCAATGCAACAAAAATCATTCTATTCTCTTGTAGATCGTCAAACGGTGCTTCCAATGGTCATTGAACGGAAGCTCTATCCATCAGCGAAAAAGGCTAGATAGGTTTTCAAAATTAACTAGTGCAGACGGCTGAGGCTCTGAAGACTAGCTTTCAAGATTCTACAAATAATAAGCGAATAAGCTCTAGGTAAAGTTTTCTGACTCAATTTTCTACGAGGAATTCGAAAATCTCATTAATGAAAACAAAATATGGAAAAGCGACGAAATCAAATTTGTTTGTTCAGAAAGCAATATTTTACTGATTATCAGACTCTGTTCGTATTTTACGCTTTTTACATAAAGGTTTGGCCAAATCGAAAAACTAAACTGATATATATATGATCAGCACAAAAATGAAAATCTTACCAGGTGTGTTTAAGCAAAATATAGGAGCTGTCGTAACTTTACATTACCACCACTTTACAATTCAATCTATTAGCCTAGTGTCCAAAATTTTCTGGCTATAGAATAGAGAGAACATATTATCTTCAAACATGGATAGCACCGATTGTTAATAGAATTCCATTGACGAAAAAAAAATCTCGACTGTTTTGTTTGCTCGCATATTTTGAATTCTATCACAATTGAAGATACAATAAATTTGAGAAGCAGCAAAAATATCTTCAATATGTTCTAACTGATATGAGATAGATAATTTAGTTTTTCCAAAGCGTTGGTATTCAATTCATGCAGTCAAAACGAATTCGAAAATTTCGGTACGAACGAACAACGTTTTCCGTCGCTTTGTTTAAAAATATTTGATACAAAGACTCATTCCACATAATCATATATCCGACAGGGTCATATTTCTTTGATTTCGAAATGACAAAGAATTGTTTGATTTCAATGATAGAAACATTCAAATTGAGAATTAGCTGTTTTTTCTATTAACAGCAAGGAAAAACTTTTAAGCCGATTCTTCACAATTTAATGAGTTTCTTTCCTAAAATTTGAATCGGGTATTCATTCGATTACCGTACACATATTTTACAATATTAGACAGTTCAATAGATTTTTTAAATAGTCGTTTCGGATTTTAAAACACACAGTTTCACAGACTCTATTGTGATTGAACTTTGAAGCTGATGATCGTTGAAATGTTAAATTATAATCTGACAACATAAATATTTTAGCAAAAAAATGTTACACTGGGATATTCGAAACATCATTTCTAAGGTACTTTCTCAAAAACTAATTTATCTTTACTAATGAAACTCAAATATCGCAAAAAATTATTCAATCATGTCTCTGCCCTATATGCTTCAAATCAACTATTGATTATCAATGATTCTATAGTAAAGGGTGTAAAACAGGAACGGGACTCATACTAAAGACATAGAATAGAAAAACCGTTTACTCGATAGACTTTAACTGCATCAACGAAGTGTTGCGCTCCGGTATCTCCAATTTGATTCCCATCCAGTTGTAGCGGCGAGAGTGTCTATGTGAAAACGAGTTCTTGGTTAAAGAGAAAATCGAATAACAAACGGTTCTCACTATTTCTTTTCGAAATGCATCATCGATATGTTGTCCTCCTGAAGGCCCGATTGGATTGAAGAGCAGACCAAGGATAGTGAGTAGCTGTCCGAAAAAGTGAACATGCGTCACGGATAGAAATGAAAGGAGAAGGAGTCTCACTGTGTTTCTTCCTGATGAATCAGTGATAGGTTGGACTCCAGGAGTTTGGATTGGATTCTCAAGAAGACGAAGGATCGTGCATAGCTGTGTGAATAAATCAAGAAGCATCTCTAAGAGATGAAAAGGTAATGAGACTCACTCGGTTCTCTTCTGGTGCTTGCAAAGGAAGTTGGCCACCACCATCTTGCGTTTCATCTCCGTCTGATGCGTGCGGCGTGGTCGTCTGTGTGAAAAGAATGGTGACGATGAAAAAATGAGGGGTGGAATGAATGAATGTCACTGTGTTAGTTCGCCACATGTCAACACCCGCTTGTGCTCCCGAAGACTGGATCCTATTGTGTAGGAGATTAGAGATTGTCGATGGCTGTGTGAATAAGTCAAGAAGCGCCTCAGAATGAGATGAATAGAAATGATTCTCACTGTGTTGCAGAGTAGTGTTTGTGCACCTACATCGCCAACTCCATTGGACTCAAAAGAAGCCGTCATGGATGCCTATATGCAACAATGTGAATGCAAAATCACAGACAAGAAGTATGAATGAATCTCACCGTGCCTATTCGTGATGAATCACAGAGGAGTTCTTGCCTCGAAGGTAAGAGTGGATGGTGAAGGAGACCAACAATCGAGAGGAGCTATATGAAAACATTGAACATGCATATCTAAGGAAGACGAATGAAAATCTGACACACCGAATTGTTAAGAACTGTTTGAGCCGATTCTTCTGCTTCAGTATCACCAACTTGCCCTTCAATCACACGAATACGCGTGAAACTCTGTGTGAAAAAAAAACACCGCCGATTAGGAAAAATCATGTAGCGAAGTTCGCACTGTGTTATCTCCTGATGTTTCCGCTGTGAACTGTTCGCTGTGATTAGCGGCTTCAACCTCACTTACAATCTCTGTTGCTGTTCTCTTCATCTAAAAGCGAATATTAGCACGGTGGAACTGTCATGTGTCTTCTTCATTGTAAGGCTCACCGGTGATTCTTTCTTAGATTGCGTCCCGGTTGGCAAGACCAGCTGATCAAGGACACTGATCGTGGTACTAGCCTGGTCAAATACCGAAGTTCGGTCTTTGTTAGTTTTGAACAATAGGTGACTCACAGTTTTGCTTCCAGATGCATCTGATGAAACTTGTGCGGATCCCTCTGTGACTTGAACCACACCAACATTCTCGAGCTTGGTATTCTGCATGGAATAAGGTGAATATTAGCATGGTGCAACTGTCATGTGTCTTCTTCATTGTAAGGCTCACCGTTGATTCCTTCTTAGATGGCGTCCCGGTTGGCAAGACCAGCTGATCAAGGACGCTGATCGTGGTACTAGCCTGGTCAAATACCGAAGTTCGGTCTATGTCAGTTCCAAACAAAAGATCACTCACGCTGTTGCTTCGAGAGGTTTCGGGTGTAACTTGTTCACAGCGAAGATCAGCTTGCACCACAAATTCATTATCAGGTGCTGTAGTCTGCATGTAAAAAGGTTAATATTTAGAACGTAAAAACGAAACGAGCCGTCTTCACTGTAGGTTGCTCTGGTGTTTCTGACGTTGATATTGCTCTCGATGGCCGTGCCATATTTTCAAGGACACTGCTGATGGTCCCGGCCTGGTTCAATATGTTGTGGTTTGTTTCTGTTAGTGCCAAAGAAAAAGTGACTTACGTCGTTGCTTCCTGGTGGTTTTGATTCAATCTCTGTCGCAATGTCTGTGACTTGAAGTATATCAGGCTTCTGCTGTTCATTCGTCTTTGTGAAACGAATAGCAACGAGAAATTAATAGGAACGTAAGCGAGGCGGTCTCACTGTAGGCTCTCGAGTTGTATTGGAGACCAATCTTGCTGTCGAAGGCTGGATTGGATTAACAAGAACATCGTTGATTGTGCGTGTCTGGTTACACTTTCAAATGGTTTCAGGGGCCGCTAGTAAACGGGACTCACTTCATTGCTTCCTGGTGTTTTCGATATAACCTCAGTCACACAATTTGCGACATGGGATAGACCATAGTTGCTCGGTTCGGTCATCTGTGCGAATAGAACGTGACGAATTTGCAAAGTGGAGATCAAATTAGTCATATTTACAGAACATGGGGGGAGGGGTTCTTGGTGCATTAGGTGCCGATCATTTTCCTGATCGGATGTTTGGAGTGCAACTATGACTAAGAATGGTGTTTGGCTAGATGAATGTTCCTACGATAGTCTCTGGGGAGTGAACAGAAAAGGCGACTCGCTTTTTTCTTTTCTTCTACTTGTCAGTAACGTGTTAGCCTACGCTTTACGATTCCCAATCCTTCCGATTTATGCAGCGTCGTCATTTATGTGCAACACAATATATATAGTGAAAACACGTCTAGGACATAAAAAATGTATTACTCTATAGTTTCTGGGGTCTATCGATCGGTTGTGCTCTATTCGGGGGTTTATTCTTGAGTAACAGACCACAAACGGTGCTAGGCTACAAGAATGTGTCAAGACGCCTTTCTGAAAAATGAGAACAAAATGTGACAAACACTGTTGCAAGCTGCGGCTTCCAATTCGATTTCTAATCCTGCACCTCGGTTTCCAGTCTTCCCATATTTACTCACGGTTGAAAGCTAATCGAGTAATATTTGGACTGTAACAACGCGAAAAAAAAAATTAATTTTTCCCACTTTGCTACTTAACAGTGTATCGAAGATCCCTTGTTCTCGAGAAACCAGAACAGGATTGCCCAAAAAGACTAATTCTGACTTGTGGCTACAAGAATCAGAGAATACCTGTCCCTCACATGTCGAAATACCACTTGACTCACTGTGTTCCCCGTTCATATTTCCCAATGAGACGCTCCGCCCACTTATCCGAATTTAACAACTTCTGCCGTTTCTCCTATAGTTCTCTATCCTCGAAGGAAGTCAATGCTCATTGACCTGCAACAGCTAAGACCCGCTCTCACTGTCGATTTTGATAAAGCATCAGTCGCAGCTTCTCATTGAGAAAGCTGGATTGGATTCGCAAAAACAACAACAATTGCTTGTGACTATATCAAGACAAGGAGATACCTCATATAATTTTCAATACACTAAATTACTCACAGCATTGCTCATTGCTGGTTCCAAACGATTTTCACTCGCAGCATCACTGACTACATCTGCCTCTTGTTCCTGTGCATTNGCTGTCTATGTCATCGAAATAGATACGCTTAATTTATCGCAACTCAGAACAAAGATTCTCACTGATGTTATTGATGATGCATCAGTCACATCTTGTCCTTGAGCCGGCTGGATCGGATTAGCGAAAAGACCAACAATTATTTTTGACTGCATCAAGACATGGAGATACCTCTTATAATTTTCAAAAGAGTATGTTACTCACGGAATTGCTCACTGCTGGTTGCAAACGATTTCCACTCGCAGCATGACTGACTACATCTCCGTCTCGTTCCTGTTCATTCGTTGTCTATGTCATCGAAATAGATACGTTTAATTTCTCGAAACTGAGAACAAAGATTCTCACTGATGTTTTTGATGATGAATCAGTCACAGCTTGTTCCTGAGCAGGCTGGATTGGATTCGCGAAAAGACCAACAATTGTTTGTGACTGTATCAAGACACGGAGATACCTCTTATAATTTTCAAAAGACTATGTGACTCACGGAATTGGTCACTGCTGGTTTCAAACGATTTTCACTCGCAGCATCACAGACTACATCTGTCTCTTGTTCCGGTGGATTGGCTGTCTATGTGATCGTAATGGATAAGCTTAATTTCTCGCAACTCAGAACAAAGATTCTCACTG
>OENT01001755.1:7385-35141 GCA_900239685.1 Rotaria macrura | reverse complement strand
GAGACGCTTTAGTAAATTCATCTTGTCCCGTCCCGCAAGCGATTCAAATTTCAGTCCCATTCCGTCCCGCAAAATTCGCCATCTCTTGTCCCGTCCCGCCTGATCCCGTCCGCGGACGGGACTAGGCGGGATTGTCCCGCATCCCGCGGAGCTCTGATAGGATGTCTTTAAGTTTTGACGATGTACAGCGAAAAAATTCTTCGATTCGTTCCACGCGAGTAACATCTTCATCAAATAATGATCATTCAAAGAAAAAACTTAAGAAAACTTCGTATCAACCTACGTAAATCTATATATGAATATATGGAGTTAATTTTCGGTTTTTACATTTAACTTGGAGATATTCAACGTTCAAATTCATAGATTTTTCGCTTGTTCATCGTTGAAAAATTTTCTAGATTTTTAAAATCCTTGTGGATACAACGTCATATGTTTTATTGTTGTTCTGATTCCATGAGCATAATGTAGGTAAAGAAACTATCTCGGTGAATTATGTTGAAAAAAGTCACTTTGTCTCACAATTAAGACTGATATATCGTCAGGGAGGGAGGATAGTTTCACTGTTGAATATGTCGGGCGATTATGGTTGGTCTGGTCATGTTGCACTTTAATCGCTAAGCAGAGAATAATGTACGAATACAAATATGAAGAGATAGTTTGTTTGGGCAGTTTTTTTGCATTCTATTTAGTATTTCTTTCTCTCGCGTCCAAATTAGGCTCTAAAATACTATTTTATTTAAATTGACCATTTTTTTCAATTCCACCTGTTAACACGCATATATTCTGATCTCTAAAAACAATGCTTGCACCTATTGATTTACCCCATGATATTCTATCATATCATGTTGACATTTTTTATTATCTCATCCGAAATAAATGTGGTGATATTGCGAAAGAAATCATCAAGTCTCAACGGATAAGATCAGCACAAACGTTATTGCGGATAGCACATGTTTTTGATTTTATTAATTATGATTCTAGATGATTTAAATGTACTTCAACGGCTTTTCTTTTTAAGTATCAAATTATTATATGTCACTTACCCAACATCAGTCAATAGTAGATCTCACTTATGATGATACTGGTATATCTTTTTTGAACTCATTGATGAAAAACACCATACATAGAACATGTCCGATCCAAAAAAACTGATACAGCTACGCTGAAAATATAAAAAGATTTGCTGTTGCTCCATATTTTCCTGATCGTCGTAATAGTTATGATTTTTTTCGAATAAGTATTTCTGATCCTTTTTCTTCTATGTGCACAATTCAGTCTTCTTTAGACAAAAAAGGAGATATAGGACAGAAGAAGAACTTTCTTTGGACATTTTAGGATGTCACTTTAGTTTGAATAAAAAAATATTTCTCTTTATTCTGAAGATTGTACTATGATCATTCCTAAAGTAACATACAATTCAAACAGTTTTGCCAGCCTTTCAGTGTCTCTTAATGATGGACGTCCGATTACAAATTACTATGGAAAACAATCTCTCGGTCAATTATAAAGCTAGTTTTCTGATGTTGGTAAATCTGCCCTTTTAAAAATACATATGATTCAACCTATCACGAATCCAGACAAAGCTCCAGTCTGATAATTCTTTCGGCATACGGAAATAATAGCAAATATATAGCACTAGATATCATGCATAGGGGTGGCACTTTAATTTTAAACACTTTAAGTAAAGTGTTAAAGTTAAAGTGAATTTTCTTTTTTATACTTATCATGATCCGGACTGATTGATTGATGCTCGCTAGTCTTGCTGCAACCTATGATTCGTAAAAGAATGAAAAAATAAACTAGCTTCACTCGACTTTAAACCACTTTAAACTTTAAGATCAAAGTATAAAGTTATTTAAAGTCGTTTTAAATTGTTTTATTTTTCATTAATTTTGTCGTCTTATAGGTTGCAGAGGGTCTAGGGGGCATCAATCAACCACTCCGGGTAGTGATAAATATGAAAAAGAAAATTCACTTTAACTTTAACTTTAAAAATAAAGTTAAAGTAAACCACTTTAACTTTACTTTAAAGTTAAAGTGCCACCCCTAATCATGCATCCATGGATATGAATATTTGATGAATGTCTAGCAAAAGGCATTCGGATACTCAGTTTTTCAACAGATGGCGGTGCGTTTATATGGATGGGTGTGGCTGTGGCTGTGAAACTATCACTATGAATGACAACCACACTCACACCAACATGCATGCGAAGAACCACGCCCGAAGCTCCATGAAAAGATTTCTGAGAAATTCGAAAAATTTATATTATGAATATGAAATAATCTCATTGAAAAATAATTTGCTCTATAGAGAACTGTAATGTACTGTTCTGACTAAAAATGAAAAGCTCGAGGATCCAGTGAGTATTAGATACCGAGAAAAATAATCTCAGAAATTTTTTGGGTCAAAAAAAAAACTTTTTATGATTATTTTTCGATGTGAGTCAGGTTTTCTTGACTGGAATTCAACGAAATAAAATATAAAACTGTATAATTAGATAGAGTGATCGATGCTCTGCGAAACTTTATCAACACAACCATAGTACTATGTGCTGCATAAGCATTAACAAACTGTAAAAAATTAGCAAAAATAAAGTAATCAACATGTGCTTTAGGTGTTTAAAATTTTTGTGCTAAATATCTTACTATATTTTATTTAGTTATTTAACTTAAGGTTGAACGATTTGTAAGAATATACATATACCCTCAAAGCAGTCAATGCTCTTTTTTGGCATGTTTCGTAGAGGCATTAACTTCTTTTTTCTAACGGTTGCGCGTGTTCTTTATGATGGAATTCAGTTACAATCAGATAGAACGCAAAAGAAATAAAGCAAATTTATTTCTTTTGCGTTTTCCGTTTGACAAATAAATGATCTCACATTACCTGTCGATTTCTATGGCTCGAGGACTCTTTTGAGTTTTTTATAGGATGATTTGATTAAATTCAATATTATTCTGTGAAGAAGTATGAAGCCTTGCATAAACATCGCTAATTTTCAAATTGAAGTTCTACAGAGAGCTCTAGTAACCAAAGACGATGAGAATATAAAGCATTAGTGACATGAGTAATAAATGAGTCTACTTTCAAAAATTTTGTGTTTTCAATTTTTCCACCTCATCAATAATATTATTAAACGTATAGAATACTAAGATGATTATGAAATTGATCATACTATACGAAAAATCATTTAAAAATGATATCAGAAGGAATAGAATGTGGCGATCACATTTAAATAGATATGACAATAAAAAGTTAAAAGACATCTTTATACATTTAGTTAGTTATTTTGTATTTTCTTGTTGAAGACCGAATGAAGAGCTTACCTCAAAACTTAAACTTTTTATTCCTCTATTAGACTTAAAAACAATGAAGGACATGTGGTTAACATTACAAAGTAAATAGTGACAAAGCAAAATTCTTTTGCCCCCAAACATATAAAACATCATGTAGTGGCATTGTGCAGCTGAGTTGCTATGTAATCGGAAAAAAAAACTTTAATTGAGGGATGACGACGATGCTGACGATGCAAAATTTTTCACTGTTGTGTAGAAACGATAAAACATAACGCAATAGTAGTTATGAGATGCAACACAAGTATAAAAACGCAAGACTATAGCTCATACTGTTCATTCAAAGTTTTTTTTCCTTCTGCAACTAGAATCATTTTTTAACTATTGATTTGTACCCAATATCATGACTGACATTTATTCCATAAAACCCGGCACTGTATTCGCATGGTTCATGCTGGTGTTGGTTGTCCGTCGTTTGGTTTTGGTCGTTATGTTGGTAGTGTCGAGGACAATGAAACCGCCAGAGCCCGGTTCACGACCTCCCGAAGATATACGCATGATGAACAAGAATAAAATCTCAGCAGAATCAGCTTTGACAGATAAGTTTGATCGGGCGGCAAGAATCAATGGTGCTATCGGCAATGATTCTGAAAATGATACATACTTTGTCATACTTTATTTGGCAACGGCTATATTCTCCTACTCAGTGAATCCTGATATTGTAAGAATGATAGTCTATGGTGCGGTCTACTTGATTGCACGTATTATACATGCTTTCATGTATGTATTGGGATTGCAGCCGTTCAGAACCTTGGCATTTCTGGTTGGTTTACTGTGCACAGTTGCTATTAGTCTAGATCTTGTAATTACAATGTCGCGCAGTACAAACTAAGTTAATCAATTCAATACGAAATGTTTCATTTGGATATTCACAGACGATTGTTTTTATTGGTTTTTGACAGCATTTTTGTAATTCTTTGAGACAATTAATCTATTGATTAGAATCTACAACTTAACAGAAAAAATAAATACTTCCCTTGATTTTGATTATTGCTATCTGTGCACACGATAAATATAACAGAATAATAATAATAAAGCTCAGTGTTTTTCTGGTTGTCCCAGAAATAATCTGTCATAATAACCAGATACTTCCAAGAGTACAATGAAATATAAATCAAAGACTGTAGTTATTATTTTCATAGAGATTGTGCAAGAGTGCTTGAATAATATACACTATCAATGAGCTTTATTTCTATTACATACGTAGAGCACTACAAAAGTTGTTTCGCCCGCCATTAAGAAACATTTGAATTCCCTTCTAAGATTACCATTGTAACGTGGGGACATCTTCATGATTATGTAGAAAAATTGAGGGTCCTACGAGTTAGGCGTCGCGAGATTTTTGAGTTTGTTTTCGACTACTATCAGTCATTTTCACAATGGCCACTGAACTGTATAGAGAAGAATTTCGCACAATCAATCTTTATGACTGGAAAATTGGCGTGAATTACAGAGAGAGCCATGTCCGTTTGGTGGTAGTCAGGTGGGGGACCTAGCGCCTTCCGATTGAACAGTTTTCAATTGGTTTTATGAATACGAGCGTGGAAAACTGGACGTCTCTGATTCACCTCTTTCTGGATGACCGCGCACTGCAGTAACCGATGAAACGGTCGATGCTGTTCGATTAATGATTGACGATGGTCCGTATGTGACATATCAAGAGATCAAGTAGTCCTTATGGATAAATTCGACAGTAATATATTCAATCCTGCACGATCATTTAAAGTTATGGAAGGTCTGCGCACNATGGGTACCACATTCGCTCACCAATGATCAAAAACGACTTCATATTTAATTCAGTCGTGAATGATTGAAACGATTCGAATAGGGACGATCTCGGCGTGTTTTTGAAATCGTTGTCGGTGATCAATCATGGTTTTATCATTATGATCCTGAAACCAGAGAGCAATCCAAAACGTGGGTGCCAAAAGATGATCCTAGCCCGACAAAAGTTCGAAGAAACAAAAGTTCAGGGAAACGAACGGTCGCAATTTTTATCTTGAAGTCCGGCTTGATCGAGTCAATTGCGTTGGAATCTGGTGCCTCAATCAGTGCACAATCATATGTCACGAACTGCCTTTCTGGGGTCTTTGATGCTGTTGCACAGATGTGAGAGAAGACAGCACTCCGTGGACTGTTTTTGCATGATGATAATGCATGAACCTATCGGGCTTGGATGACGACCGAATATTTGGCTGAAAATACGGTGGAATCGTATCGAAATCCCCCATATTCACCGTATTTGAGTCCCTGCGACTTCTTTCTATTCCCGAGACTGAAAAATCAGCTGCGAAGAATTCAATTTAACAACGAGGAGGAAATGTTGGAAGCTTTTAACCATAAAATCGAGTATCTCACTAACGAAGACTTTCAGGAGGTTTTTGATGATTACTTTTCTCGAATGCAAAACCACATCGATGCAGATTGAGAGTACTTTGAAAAACTATATTGACACTGGTATCAAATATCTTCTGTAAAAGCTAGCGAAAAACCTTTCCTAGTGGCCAATGTAAAAGATGAGATTGGAATAGAGAAGATAAAAACTATACTTTTTTCGTTCTGTTTTATCATTTAATAGTAAATTATGGACATTATTTTCCAATAATCAAAATGTCCAGAAAACCAATTACATCTGAGGAATAAAACAACTGCTTACATCGTTTGTAAGTTTTCAATAAACGAATCATAAAAATGCAACTAATACGTCTGTGCCTTCGCCTTTACTTTTTTTTAAATAAGAAACAGCCACCGTCATGCTAAGTAAACATTCATAACTTAGCAACAAAGAAGTCCTAACTTCTATTTAGAAGAAAGTAGGCCAATCGACAAATATAACTATAAATTTTTAATAAGTAAATGAATTCCGTCATCGAGGACAGTTATTTTTATACAAATATCAGTAAATAGTTATAATCGACGGGAAAAAACTAATGATTGTTATGTATAAAAATAGAAAAATTAAAAATTGAACTCGGAGCTATTAGATGAAACACATCATTTACGGTAAGAGTACATAACGCTCTTTGGAATTTGAAATTGAATAAATTATTTTGAGTTAACAATGTGCACACGTACTAGTTTGTTGATAAACAAGTGTTTCATGTTCCTTTATTTTATCTTATTGGTTTATTTATTCAGTGAAAAAGTGACATTGCTTATTTTTCTTTGTTTTTCTCTTTGATTTTTACCTGTCTTTTTTAAAATAAAGCATAGTGTTCTTTCGTTTTCAAATCTAAATATAGGCTTTAATTTTATCGTATATTATATGACTAAATTTTGTGCACTAGTCATAATCGTCTATCTGCTAATATTAAAATGAACCACTGCGTCTTGTAGACGTTATTGAACCACGACTTTTGTTAAAAAGTGTTCGTCTATTTAGTGATGGGCCGAAACTTCTTCGACTATCGCGAAATGGTATATGTCTTTAAAACGTACGAAGGAAGGAAAGAAAAAAAAACATTACGGTACTGACGTAACTTTTTTCCGTTCTTTAGAACTTAGTCGACTATTGTGTATCTATTGTTTTGTTCTCTCGTGAATTCTTTTGGGATTCCATACGATAGGACGCGATAACGCGGTATTACGTATTAGTCATTTAATATTGCGCTGTGATCAGACGACTCCAAATGAAACATGTATTTATTACGTCCGACGTCGAAATAACGCAATAATTGTTTATAACGTAATAAATATAGCTATTTATTTTTTCGTTTAATTCTTCAATTTATATGTATTTGTGATTATGAATTTGGGTGCAATACGGAAAATCCAGAATTCGGAATTTATTTCCGAATTCTCATATTTTTCATGTTATATTTCTCACTAAAAATTATAAATAAATTAAATGCAGCATTCTATTTGAGTAATCATTCATTTTCACATAACGTTTCTACATAGTCGTATGATAGGTAGACATTAAAATACTACTTATCATGCTTCATGAAGTTGGAACTTTCACAGTCACAGATTAATTTCTAGAATATGAAATAAACGATTGGATTTCATATTTTACCTTATAGATTGTGTTGCTAACATAAAGAACTTTTCAAGATTAACGAACATTTATGCCGCAGAATCTTACNTAAGACAATTTATTTCTTTGTTTAGATATTTCTATTTTATTTAAATACATTTTATTATTTTTTATTATGTCAAATTCGGATGCAAATGATTCTCACTTAACACGGATTATTGATACTTCGTTATCTCCATCTACAACCAGTTTCATGATAACACCACCACTTACAACTGATTCAATATGTGCTAATACAGCATCTCCTATGTCAATAACACCAAGACGTATTGTTTAAGCTAAACGTAGTTTAGTATGGAGATATTTCAGGAATTCTAAAGATGATGTATTGAACGTTGAATGTATATTATGCTTATATATTGTTCTTCGTAAATCTACATCTACTTCTAACTTATTACATCATTTACAAACACAACATAATACTGAATATCAGCATTTAAATAAAGCGATGAAATCACAAACTCGAACATCTGACCCATCACCTAGATTACCTTTAACAAGTGATCGATCACGCCATTTAAATAAACTAATTGCTGATTTTATTATTTATAATCTTCTTCCTCTATCAATAATTGAAAGTCCTCATTTTCAAGTGATTCTTCAAGAAGCTGAACCATCATATGTTATTCCTAGGAGAAAATATTTCATCAATAATGTCTTTCGAGAAATGTATGATAATGTGCGATCAATGGTTTATGAAGAATTGCAACGTGCGCCAAGTAATTAATTATATGTTTCAGATGATCTAAAGATTTTTTTTTCTCTACCTTAGGTATTTTCTTAACTACAGATATTTGGACTTCTCAAGCTAATCAGGCTTATATGACAGTTACAGCACATTTTGTTGATGTAGAGAAAAATAAAATAAAAAATTTTGTTTTAGAAACAAAAGAATTTACGGGACATCATACAGCAGAACGTATTGTAGAACGACTAGAAGATATTTGTAACGAATGGTCCATTAGTGATAAAATTGTTTGTTTAGTATCTGATACTTGTAATACGATGAGAAAAGTTGGAAACGAATTTGGAAAAGGTACTATTTAAAAAAAAATAATTTCAGACTTTTGTCAGTCGATGATTTTTAAATAGGATGGATCGTATGTACGGATCATATTATCAATTTATGTATCAATGATGTTATTCGAAAACTTGATGAAGTGGATAAGATCCTATCAATAATTCGATGTATTGTTTCATATGTTAGAGACAGCCATTTAGCTAATGAGTTGTTAAATAAATATCAAAGATCATTTGGTAAAAGGTTCACATTATTTTCTTTTCGTATTCACAAAATCAAATCTTCATAGGTCTAGTTGAACGACAATTGATTTTCGATGTTATTACTCGGTGGAACAGTACATTCTACATGCTTCAAAGGTTTATAGACGAAAAAATGTGTATAACAGCATGTTTAAATGAAAAGCTGTTTGTCAAGCATTTAAATAATGGAAAATTTTCGAGAACCATAGAATGGGAGACGATGGAACAGCTGATGGTAGGATAATATTAGACATGTCAGTCATTTTTTTTCGTAATTTTAGATAATATTAGAACCTTTTGAAGCAGCTACACGAAAACTAGCAACAGATTCTTTACCAACTCTATCAACTATCTTACCAATCGTTACAACTTTAATTACAAGTCTCGAAAATCGAGCTACTGATTCTCCTCTTTTAAAGAAAATCAAAACTACATTACGTGCTGGTATTGAACAACGATTTCAGCATCTTTATGAAAATAAATTAGTACGTAAACAAATAAATAGATAAACATTCCATGAAATATTTTTTAAGGTTCTATTATGTACAGTACTTGATCCACGTTGGAAAGATTTTTCTTGTCTTCAACGCTCGTTGTATCAAAACCATATTGAAACATTAGCATTATTAGATAAATTACAATCATTTGAAGCGAAAAAGAATGCTTATTTATATTTAAATGAAAAATATAATCTACTACTCGGAAATAACACATTTACATCATCTAATAATGTTCAACAGGAACAAGAAAAAGAAAAAGAATTCGATTTGTTTGATATGATGATAACAAACCAAGCTATTACATCATTGACTAGTCCAGATTCTGAACTATTTTCGTACGAAAATGAACGTGAAATTCATCGAAACGAAAATCCTCTCGAATGGTGGCATGTTAATAAAAGCAAATATCTTGTATTATCACAATTAGCTTATAAGTACTTATGCATAACTGGTACAAGTGTACCATCAGAAAGAATGTTTTCACAAGCAGGTCATTTAACTTCAAACAGACGTTCGAGACTAGCACCAGAAAATACTGATATTCTGATGTTCTTGAATAAAAATAGCTAAAAATAGTATATGTTCATAATCTGATATATTTATATAAATATTCTTATGTTTGGTTGTTATTTATTGCTATTCACTATTTAAACTTCTTATGAAATAAATTTACGACATCTAGTGTATAATTAGTTCGTCCTCTAATAGTTTAGATAATAAGCCACCATTTTCTCATCTTTACACAGAACAAAATCAAGGAGAATGAAATTTTATTGATTCGAATTCATTTCCCAAAAGTAATTTCAAGAAATTATCACAGCCATACAATTATTCATGGCTTATTTTCTGAATAGACATGAGATAAATTTATTTCCTACGAATACAACAGATAGTTAATCCCTCATATTTCTTGTTATTCGGTAAATTCAGAATGTGCAGTATAATATAGTATTCAATAGCCGTTTGTTTCGCATCGAACTTATGCTCGACGTATGTGATAACGCGTAAGAAACGTCTAACGTTCATTATGCCGTTAATTATAATATGTTACTTTCGTTCTGTCGTTTCCTCTTACGTATATGTTCGTCTATATCACGACTTTTTCTTTTCTGTTCTGTGACGATTTACGACGAAATGAAAAGGAAGGTATAACGCTTATTTCGTCTTACGGCCCATCACTATTGTCTATGAATTGTTTTTGAGACAGCGGCATGTGGTTAGTGAAGTTTTGATAATAGGAATTCACGGTGACCGCTCACTTCGTCGCAATGATAACTAGTCGCGATAAATTCATCGTATTTAAACGAAAACATGAACTTAATTGGATTAAGTCATGCTGTTTAAGCTGTTACATAATTAATTACATGAATGTATACTCTACCATGTAATCGTTAGAGTAACATAATACGTAGAATATGCACTCAGAGTAGAAAATAACCCTGTTTTACTGATACTGTTGGAGAAATTCTTTTGTTAAAGTTCAAATAATCTGCTATTAAATAAAACTAAAATACTTCAAGAAAATGATTTCTGAGAAAATTTTGACCTAAGAAAAACTAAGATGAAACTCCCTCTCGTTCGAAATTTATCATTCACTCAAATTCTCTGGAACAATTGTTTATGATTAGAAAAAATATTTGATAAATACATAAATAAATTTTTAAAACTTTTCGTAATAGTTTCAGTTTTTCATACTGCGACTAGGAGTAAAAATAATCGTAATAAATTTTGGAACAATATTGTTTTATATGATTATTATGTACAAGTGGCGTCTATGNAGCTAACTTCATTTACAGTGAAAAAGATAAGGTTAAATAAATTTTATAAATTCACATCGACAAAATGCAAAAAGCTTATTTTTCTTAATTTTTACTACATTAAGGATAACGACAAGTTAAACATTCATTTTTAAAAGAATATGTTAAAATTAAAAACTAGAATATCTTTTTTTAATTTCTTATTCTATCTAAGGTCATATATTTTTTGAAACATCTATGAATCAAATGCTTTGAATGCTTTATTCGATCGCAAACAATCTTTCAGTTCGAAAGTATGTCGCTTATAACAGAAATATGCTTTTCTTTAATTGACTTCCTTGCAATTTTAAGGGAAAACAAGTCTAGCACTTTTGTTAGTACCAATTTCAAATACGCGAGCAGATATTGGATAGGTCTATTTTTCTTTTTTCTTAAGTTTACATTATTGAGCAATCAGATAAAGGAAAAATTGTACACGGGGAAAATTAAATAACAGACCAATCTCAATTCTGTCATTCAATTAACTAATTCTTTCATTTATGTATGATAAATTATCGGGAAGAATTATTATTGCGACGAAATGTACCGCGACGATGTGTCGTGCAACGAAGTGTACTAGCACCGAATTCATGTATGGATTAAGACCATCTTTTTGAATTTTAGCCTAAAATATTGTGTGAGTATATGTGGGTATGGATTCAGAGACAACAAACACCGAAACTACATCAAATTCTCACATCCACCCACATTCACACTCCTACGTGAAGTAAAATTTATTTGGATGATCAGCTTGTACGATACATGTAACAAAGAATAAACTAAACTAAATACATTATATCACTCGACTATTTGAATTGAATGGCTTGTGCACATGTCTTCTTTTCTTATATTTTTGTGTTAGATTCTACCTGTTTAGTTCATAAACATTAATGGCAGTTACCTCTACGATTTTATGAAATCTTGTAAATTATTTGTAAGGATTGCATCTGCAAATCGATTTCTACGATGTACTTAGTGACTTGAATTTTTTTTTCTAACCTTTAAAGTTTGTGATACCACAGTTTCAGGAACACTACGCAATGTTTTTTTAGAAATAATCATTTCGCAGTTATGAAAAAATGCATGTTCAGAACAAATTTCTTGGAGAAAATAACACCATGAGAATTACTACTAGAAACATCCAACATAGTGTGTGGAAAAGCATTGCATATGTCAAAATTCTCGATAGAGCATGATTCTGAAAGGCTTCACCTCTCTTGTTGGATGCATAAAAAGCTACAAGGTTCTACATCGATTTAATAATATCAACAACGATAACGATTAGGGTAGTAGCTGTGGTTAGACTATAAAATGATCCTGAGCAATTGTCTTTAGGTGGTTTTACCGCAGTGTCATAACGTAGCATTTCTACCCCATCTTACTGTGTTGTAAACAGCTAGATGATAAATTGTCTGATGGATTGATGACCACTAGAACCAGAATATGTGACGCGGTACAGTGTGGTCGTAATGCAGTGCTTACAACATCCTATATAAAATTATTTTCAACTATAAACTAAGTCAAATAAGAGAATCCAAGGTGATTTCGGCGACTTTAGTCACCATTTATTGTTCTTCACGGAAGTCGCTCACGAAGCCTTTTGTGTTTTGGTAATGTGACCATTTTTTCTTCCAGAGTGAGGGCAAACGTATTTCGTTACTCGGACACTAATGTAGGTATTGGAGTATAGCGATAACGGGTTTAACTATCGAGGTGTACGGATAGGGCTCCATGTTTAAGAGGCATTGTACGTAAGTCACGACCAACGTTCCGCAATTGATGTCACGGATCTGGCTGATATTTTCACTGTAGATAAGCCTAACATATTTACGAATAAGCAGAATATTTCAGCTCAAACGGATGAATCATTCTAGAGATATAGACGTTGCAAGTTTGAGGGGGTAAGCTAATGCAAACTAACTTAGAAACCAATAGAACAGCTGATAGCTTCTTGAGTTTCAAGTACAATAGATACCATAGAAAAAGGATTGCTGTTTTATGTATACAACAAATCTTTGAAAACTTTTCTTTTTAATCTTTTTCACTGTCTACAACATTGAACTGCAGTTAATTAGCTAAATTTTCCGATAAAAAATGCAAAACCTCAGAAGTATTGGTCATTTTCAGTTATTAATCATCTATTGATGATTGATAACAGTTAAGAAGAGTTCTCAGCACTAATCCATATACTTGCGGTAACGAATTATTGCGTGAAAATGTGTGAAGTTTATTTAACACGTTTTAACAGGAAAGTTTTAGAAATTTAACTCGTTTTGAAGGTCAAAAAGGTAACAAATTTGTTCGGTAAGTCGTTAAATCAAGAAAAAGTTTTATATGGGTAGTATATAAAGCATAATTTTTTCTTCTAAATTTAACTGCAGCTCAAGTCAGAAACAGTCAGTTATTATACTCTCTTCTATATGCAACACATTTGTCATAATCCACCTTCTTCTAATCATTTTACGCATACCTTTCATGAAATTGATGTCACTGTTTTTCCAATTTAATGGGAGATTGATATTGGAGGTTATTTATTAAACTTGGATTCAATTTGAATTAATTTTTTCACTTATGGAGATAATAAACCAACTAGTTAGGCTTAGAAATTAAGCCGAAACGCGTCATATTAGCCATATTGTTCAGAGCCACAATCACTCGTAAGAAATGACTAGGGAATAGTAGATCAATATATCAACGATCCAATACTCTAACTGATTGATAGTTGTACTAAGGCCATTTTAATGCATTAAATGGGGAGGTTGCAAATCAGCGAAAATTTTGAGCGAAAAAAAGCGGCCAAGAAAAAATACAGCGAAATAATTTTTAGCGAAACGACTGGAAGCGAAAAATATTTCAGCGAAATGGAATATCAGCGAACGAATAAATCAGCGAAAAGCATAATAAGCGAATTTTGTTTTGGTGAAAAAATTTCCAAGGCAAAAGCATATATGAGAGACTAGCGAAAAATTAATTTTTTTAGAAAATGGACGATAAAGAACGATAAGATCCAAGAAATAAGAAAACGTAATGGATAGAAATCAAGTGATACCAATAAGTCCAAATAAAGAGATAAACTATAACTATGAGAAGTTCAAAGTACTTTTGTAGAATTTTTAGCAACATGTGTGGATAGTTCATAGAGAAAGTCGATCAAAGAAATTTGCTCTTGTTCATATCGTTCAGTCAATGTTTCAATTTGCATTCGACTAATACATAAGTTATTACTTGCTTTTTTTTTACTGCCAGCATTAATTTTTCCTAGTTGCTGACGAAATGCTGATTCTTTCGTTGTCGATTTTTAAAGTCGATGAATATATCCCGAATAAATAAGCAACGGTTTGCCTCGATTTTATGTCGTGAAAGAGATCGATGTTGAGTCAGTCATGCTTACTAAGTTCAAGAAACAAATAAAATGATGAACGTAATACGGACTAAAATCATGGACGAAAGAAATATTCATAACAAAGAAAAATATTTGTCGAATAGTATGCGATAGTTGGTCAGAATAGAGAAAACTGGACAAAAGTTGTTACTTGTTTACGCACTGGGCATGATGAGTCATCCCCCATTTATAGATAATTTAAGGTCGTGAAGAAAACAATTTCGCTGAAAGAGCTTCCACGATGTTATTTTTCGCTATTTTTGGCATTCGCTGTTCTTTTTTCGCTATTATGTACTTTCTCTATCTTCTATTTTCACTCTTTGGTTTTTCGCCATTCTAAATTTTCGCTGAACAAAATTTTCCCCGTACTGTTTTTCGCCGAAAAACCCGTTCGCTGAGAAGTTTTTCGCTGAACGGACACCGGTCCCATTAAATATCAAATGTGCAATACTCAAATTAGTCAGAATTTTCAGTAGTGATCTCATATTCATAGTACGCCTGGGAAGGGTTGAACAGGCTTTACAATCATCTACGTACTAGTATAACCCTGAGGCGATCTTTCAGGCTAATCAAGAAGCTCAGTCGTTAACTAGCGAATCTACTTTCTTCTTTGTCTTGAAAACGTACTCGAATCTGTAATGGACGACATATGTAATGGGGAGAAGTTCTACAATTCTGTATTATAAATTACGTTTAGTATTTGCCTTCAAAAATTCAATTGAGTTTCATTAAAAAATAACTACTCAACTAAATCTTTAGAAATTATTGTTTTAGTGAGGATGAGTTGATTTTTATTTCAATGACAATAACTACGTATGATTGAATAAGAAAATACGATAAATAAGAAAGAAGAAGAATTAGAGAAGAAGATGATGACAATATAGCAGAACACATCTGCGCGCATACAGAAAGGCTGACAAAGATAAGAAAAAAATATTCATATAGAGTAGGTTCTACGTCACTAGTAGTGAAAACTACAATATGTGGATTAAATCGTGGAAGAGACAAGATATGAAAAGTATGGCTAAAGTTCAATATGTTACTCAGGTCAGTCGAAAAGTATTGGCGAAGGTATATTAATTCCTTATGAAAAGTTCTACTTGTCTATGCTATTTAATCATACATAAGCTAATTTAATAATAATAAATTTCGATATGATATGTTTCGGTATAATGTATGCTCTTTGTACTAAATCAAATTTTGTATTAGATTTGTATAATCATCTTGTTATTCTCTTTATTTTCTTTGTCTCATTCAATTTCCAGCCGGACTAGATGTATTAGGATATGCAAAGTTTAACTGCCCCAGAACAAAAAGCAAAGGTAATTCACTAAGTTCTTATTTTACCAAATGTTCAAAGTAATTGTTGTGGTTATCTACACACGACCGCATCTGTTGACTCGATTTTTCGAATTTTTTTCTATTTTTTTCTTTATTTGAGAAGTTCGTGAAGTTGGGTACAACACGAGGCAACGAATCTGAATTGCTTTGATCGGTCAGCTTATCTTTTATGAAATCGAGATATTCAACTAATACCATCAGATTTATGATAATTCGACACTTCTTCATGAGCATATGATCACCCATTATCGCAATGAAATTTAATAACTTGGACAACAAATGTAGGACGCTGCTTCTTGATTTTATTGATGATTCATAGTTGGCCATAGTTTCCCGTGATGAATTAAAACAGGATCAATTGTGTTGAAGAAGATGTTTATTAAGGTTTTCGGAGCACAAGGGCGTTTATGTACCTCCGCAGGTGGAGAATCACTTCTTGAAACCCATACAGCGTTGGACAACTTTTGACAATTTTGTTTGCGGTAAAACAACACTTCATCTCCTGTTATAACATCGTATAGCCGCCATGGATCTAATTCAAATTTTGCTAAATTTTCTCTGCATACTCGGACTCACTCTGCGCTTCGTGAATCAGTCAGCTGCTTGGGTATATAAAAAGCAGTTAAGTTCTTCAGATTCAGATGATCGGAGATCACTTGGTGAATGGTATCATGATTGAGACCATGTTGAACTCACATCTCTTCTATTGCAGTATAAGAGTCATCTTTCATAAGGCTACGAACTTGCTTAATGTTTTCAGATGTTGCCTGGATTACAGGTCTGCCAGGTCCTTTTTTTGAAACAGAATGTAGTTCGTCGTAATAAGTCTTGCTTGAATATTTAATGCAGGCTGTACTTTACTGTAGAAATGAAAAATTTTCCTTATCCGTATTAGCAAAGGCGAAGTGTTTTATGATTTAATCTAACTATGTTGCTTTATCTTTCTTAGAATATAATTATATTTTAAGTTCATACACGAAACAAGCAAAATATGTGCCTTTTCACACTCATGTATAGACGGCTGGGTATTGAAGGGTACGAAAAAAGAGAGAGAAGAAGAAGAGTAAATAAAACAGCAAGAAGATTTCACACATCGAACACAAAAGGTGATCGGGTACAAACAGCATACACCAGTACTGAAATAAATCTTATCAAAAGTTACTATTATGATATTCACTTAAGTATGATCAAGTAGCATAGAAAAACGTTTCCCAGAGCTTTCTGGAAGGAATTACTGTATCTCCGCCCCTTCTTTTGAACTGATCTAAGTAAACTACGTGGTGATAGTATTGTCATTGCTGCGTGGGAACTCCATTGCAGTGGCTGTGTTCGTTGTTCGTTCATTTTCGTTCGTATATTGGCGATATAGTAACGATATACTGTGCTGTTGAAGGAACCAGTTTTTTACTGCTTCTTTCTTTTCATCTATGGTCATCCCTTTGATCGCAATGCGTAGATTTCGGCCAAGAACCTTGCACACATTCTGATTTAAACTGTTCGAATCACGCTTTGTTTTAACTAAGAACTCGAACAATGCGATAAGTATAGCAAGACTGAGACCAATGAATAAAATGTAAAATAGACCAGCCATTCTATCATAATTATGTACCCATGTCACTGTCTCATATTTCGTTTCTAAGGTGGAGCATTCATTACGTTCATTGAACCACTTGTGTTTAAGTTTTTTGAGAAAGCCGATCTCAGCTAGGTTGATTATGGCAATGTTGACTGCGTCGCGTAAATCAGACCCGAGCGGCGTTGCAATGCCATAGTCTTCGGTATTAATGTTTTCGCCAATTCGAATTGTATCACACGGCAAACGTCCGTTGACATAGTCATTTATTGTAGACTCCAGAAAAAAAGCGAATTCCCCTAGAAAACGTACGAACACGGTCTTCGTAATGAACTTTTCTATCAGCAGATTTACCCTGTCTCACTCTTTCGATGCCCTGTTGATTCGACATAACGAACTCCTGATGCTTGTGATACTCCATGAAACTCCACATGGTTTCATATATGTTCACTTTCGAATTATTAAAAAAGAGCATAACTGAGCTGTCCTTTACTAGACCGTATTTTAAGTGCGTTTGTTTGGCGAGATCTTCGACAGCTCCCATAGGTGGTACCATCCTTTCGACGGCAGCAAAACCGGCCAAAGTGCTAACGTACAAGGCGAAAACAACGAGACTAAAGAGCCACCAGACACCAGTAACCACTCGACCTATGGACCGACAGAAACAATATTAAAATAAAAATCTTTCAGATGGCAAAATGTGTGTTATTGAAATTTCAGCCTTGATCCCAGAGTCATTTGCAAAATATTGATCATGCAGAAGACTCTACCTGACACTTGAATTCAAGTGGATTCCGTCGGAATCACGTAGGGTCATATCGAACTTTGTGAGAGTATTGTCAGAATCCAGTTGAGGATAATCATTTGAATCCTCAATGTCAGTAAGCCGATCGGAGTTTATTGGATCCTGCCTTACTAAATCGCACCGTGAACGCCTGAGTGGATATGATATTATGAAAATAAAACTGATCTTATCATGAGGAACGTGAATGGAACAGGCAATGCTGAAAGTAAAAGTAACTCTTGAGTATGGTCACTGATTCTGGGTTCGTTTACCAGAACGTATATTTTTTGAACTGCCACTGAAATCGTTATGTGAGAAGATTTTACCGCAATCATCGAATAAGATAGCAACGATTTAATACTATTATATGAACTTGACTAAATCTATTGTATCAATAGAAACATACTAAGTCCTGTTTAAAAATCAATCCAGAATTTTTAAGACGAAGACTTCATGTTACAAAAAGATCCTTATAAACTGATAATAAATTTGGATTTTCCATATCCAAAATCTTCTACTAGTAATTCTCCTTCTTTCGCACCTCTCACACTAGATAGGACCAACTTAAACAATGCGCCCATCTCGACATACTGCTGTCTATGTCAGTACAAGAAGAAATAATAGATCCCAACAATTTTTCATTGATAACTACTTCAGTATCTAAGAATTTCCATCTGGTCACTGTTACTACTTTTGGCTGCAACTGTGATAGCATCGCAAAGGAATTTTCACGGCTCTGTATGAAATGAAGCAATAGAAGTGGTTTTTTGGAACCTACTAAAGATTTGAGATAGGAAATATGATCAAAGTCAGATTTTAGGATAGTTTTTTGCCTACCTGATATTGAACGTGGAATGTCCTGGTACTTGAAACTTGCAAACGAGAATAAAAGAGTGTTATGAACCGAAAATTTATTGCGTGGAATCATATCCGTTTCGTTTTCAAAGTACCATTCGAATGGCAAAAGTCGATTGATGCAGCACAGGATAATACTGACGACAATGTACGAAACAATGATTAAAAACCATACCTCCGTCGACAATGGAAGCAGGAAGAATGACAGGCCCTATTTTCAACAAGTAATATTGAGATATCATCCTCTGTCATTTGGAAAAAAATGAGCAATACTACTAATTTAAACATCGGCGGCTTGCGAACCATGAGTGAGATGCCTGAATTGATAAATGGCTGAGAAAAATCCACCACTTTTCCTCGTTCTGCAGTCATAGGGAGCATCGCTATCGCTAAGTCAGTCGTATGATTCACCAATGCTCCGATCATTCCATCCCATACACCCTTTTCAATTTCATCGCCGTATTTCTTTTCAATGACAAATTTGTATGGAATTTTCAGTTTTTCCTGAAATATGACATTGGCCAAATCGGCACAGAAGCCTTCAACCATTGACGGATCCAATATCGTGCCAGAAGTGATCGTCACTGCTGAGAGATTTCCGTTTCGATTATTTTTCAACATCATAAACGGTTCAACAAAAATCGTCGTGATTAGTCGTGTACGATTATCTAACAGCATTCGATCGCCATACGACGTATCATGTGCAACCTGAATTGGAATACAAACTTGGTTTATTATCATTACGATAGAGAACACAGATAGGACCGCTTTGGTATATATTATCTACTTGGAAATCAAAGAGAAGAGATCTTTTATTGAATAATTTTCCAGAGAAACGAACTAGATATTTGGGATTATCCGTTGTTAATTGGAAAAGTTTAAGTTTGCAGTTTGTTTCTATTATAAGTTATTCAAGAAATACTCATTCCAGTTCGATTTTCACATTCAAGATTGACTTGTTTTCTTTTCTCTCAATGCACGAGGAACTGAGTTACTATCTCGAACATTCTCGTACTAGTTTTTTTTTAGGAGATGTGGTAAGAAAAGTCCTTTCAGTCTTTAATAAAGTAACTGATTAAAAGAATATTTTCAGAACGCTTCCCGTCGTGAAATGGTATACTGTAGCTAGTACAGAATCGAATTGTCGACAATAATATCTTATAAAATAATAAATCATTCTAGTGGATTAACTACCATCAACCTCTTAAAAATGACCATGCCGTACTTACTCCATCTATTGGCGACGTGTGGAGCTCTGTCATCAAGACAAAGCCAATGATGGTGACAAACGAGAAGGTAGCCAACATTTCTATCAGGTTTATGTATAAGAAAAATATAGTATCCGCATCTACAAGATGTATAGCTCTATGTTTATCTCTCGTTTGGTTTCAGACAGAACGTAATTAGAGTACCAGATGTCAGGATTTGCATTCGAACAAAAAATAAGAATGTCAGGAAAGAAATAAATGCGGTTCTAATCACATGATAGAAAGAAAAATTGGTAAGAAAGAAGAATACAACGAGAACGTTTTTCTGAAAAAGAAAAGGATCTGTTGATGAATCAAAACCTCGAGAAATGTAAAAGAAAGTGGTACAAGAAACGTTTCTGCTTCTATTGATTAGTGCTTCCAGTACTCTCGTTGTGCTCTTGAATACTTTTCGTTATTTTTTGTGATAGAATACTGATTTCAATACGAAATCCTGTTAGTAAACTTGAACTACAGATCACAATAACCCTCATAAATTCACAGAAAATGGTTATAAAAAGACTCAATAAGAAAAAAGAATAACATTGTCTTTTATCGAGAGGAAAAATAACAGAGAGAAAAACAAGTATTAGCTACTATTGTCAACGATCAAAAGAAGTAATATGTGAATCTATGGAGAAATGATCACTCTATCGAATAATATAATAATGAAAGAAATTCAAATGTTTAGTTGTCTTTAATTTACTTGAAAGGAAATAATGATACTTCTAGGAAAGTAAATTTTAAAAATTCTCGAAATTTCCAGCTTAGATCAGGAATACATAAATCAAATACCCAAGATTTTGGTCTTTGTCCCAGTTTCGAGATATTTTATTGTTTTTAAGGTATTAGACTGATTTTTTCAGTGTTCGGCTATGGGTGTGTATAGAACCCAGGTAAACAAGAATCAAGTAAGGACGTCTAACATGACTAATCTGAAACATCTAGCTAACGCATCAAGCCGGGTCGTCTCTCGGAAAAATTTCTTGTAACTACGTTTAGACCAGTCGAAAATTCATAGTACTCATCATACCCAGTCCTTTTAATCTCCTTACTGAGCCTAGACTAGTCTGCAGATTAGAAAAAGGAGAAAAGAAGGATAAAGAAAGATGGATTCGAACATTCGACTCAACAGTATTTGATAACTGATGGACTTTCAGATGGTAAATCAGATGCTAGTCAAATACTACCGTCGGTGTCTATACTCTAAAACACAGAATGCCGATGACAAATTTGACATGTAATTAAAACTAGTTGCAAAAAGTCTTGACTAGTGCTAAGTATCGTGTATGATTTTTATTACTACTCTTTTTGCGAAAAAGCACTCTCGGTTTTAGTCTAAACTAGTCTAGAATTTTTAAAAGATCTCTTTCTCTTAGTGTAATTCTCAGAAGTCCTCATTTCGACTGCTGGCAATGAATCTAGACTAAACATCATGCAATACAAGGAGATCTTTGTATTTTATAACTTATTATGATTACTAATTAATCAAAGTATTTAGGATATGAAGTAGGTGCTAGAATAGCAGTGACTTCGCTATAGGTTCCAAGTAAGAGTCAACACTCACAATTATTGAGACGACAAATTAAAGTGTATGGCTTGAAAAAAAGGCGCAACGCCTTGGTATTTAGATCCGTTTAACTCAACTACTTGAAATCATACAATTTAATAGGAAATAGGCTATTTACTTTATGAATGATGGTTCAAAGTGGTGTTTCACACCATACGGCTATGGAAATTAGCAACAATTATACAATTGTATATAAACAGGTATGCAAAATTTTATTACTATTTTTGTTTTATTATACCTAAAATGAATCTACGAATAGAAAAGACTTTCTATTGTTTATACTTAATGTACTTGAGTATATTAAAGCAAAAAACAAATCGCATTAAAATATGCAATAAGATATTTAGTTCTAAACAAGATTTAGTGATGCTTATCTTCGAGAGAATGAATTAAGATGCGTAAAATAAGCTGGAAGAAACTAGAGATATTTTGTATCAAAAGGCTAATTTATCTTATATTGAATTTTTTCTACTCAGATTTCACTAATGATAATTGAACTACAGAAATTAAATTAATTTTTAAAGTTTGATCGCGAAAATTTCAATAAAAAGCAAACTTGAACTGTTATGCGAATTTACGTAATTGAACACAGATACCAGAGCAACTTATTTGTAGAGCAATAGCATGTAGCAAAACTATGCTAACTGCAAACCGATATAATGTTGAATGACAATAATCAGATGCTTCTGTATCACTATATTGGACTGTTCTCCAAACATTGAATATCCAGATATAACCAGTAATAAACCAGCCAATGAGGAAAATGACAAGACATAATCCAACAAATACAAGACTACACATGACACAGCTAGCTCCGGTGAAAAACCAATCAATATCAGTGCTACTTATTTTTGATTTCAAATATAATATGAGAAGATTCACAATAAAAATCAATATTTTACTAGTGATGCCGACAGCACCTGCCACGACTAAGTAATGTGGAATACGATCATCGATTGGACACTGATGTGAATAAATGCGACCGATAACTAATTCGGCAACTGTAAATATAAATAAATGTCAAAATTTTTCAGTTTCGTTAGTATCAGCTGTTAGAAAGCAATAACAGCTATTTTAGGAAACCCTGTTCATTTCGAAATATTCAAGTATGAAATCCTATTTTTCAATGTAATCACATGACAATATTAATCGATGAAAATTACATTACTTACTTGGAATAATTAATCCTAGCAAAAGACGAATAATTGGTATCAATGATCCCCCTAGTATGCTAGTTACGGTCGTTTTCTTTCCAACACTGGACTTGTTACTTTTTTTTTGAGGTTAAATTTCGTTTTTCTTCTATTGAAATACTTTTTACTTCTGTCGTTTGTGGAGTTTTTGTTTTATCGTCAGGACTATTCTGTACAGATTCTGATGGTGAATTCCAACCTATGTCTGAAGGAGTAAAATATGCTCCTGTTAGTGTTAGTTTTACATCAGTAGCTTTTTTTTCATTAGTAGTTGCCATCATCTTGCTGTACTACAAAAAGTCTATATGTAAGTAGACACTAGAAGTATGGTGTCCAATATAATACTTTAGCTTCAAATGATAATTAATTCTTATGTCACTTAAAGAAAGAAAAAAACGCAAGAAACTGTTCTGTATTATATATTTCACGATTATTTTCGTTTGTTTTTCTTTTTCTGTTTTTCATCTATTGACAATCAAGGTCGTTTATTTTTTTCACTTGCATCTTGGCCATTAATGCATTTCTAAGATTGAAATGTATGTGTTGCATCTTTCTACTTTCTTTGTACATTTCTTATTGGCGATAGTATACACGGCCATTGTGAATAACTTACAGGATATCCAGTGTACCTCATATTTATAAAAAGAAAGTAACCGGTTACTTTGAAACTAATTGATTGAATGTAGACTTAGTTTTAGAAGAGACATGCTTGACATTCTGTATTCTTCACCAGTGCTGAAGTTTTTCTTTTCTATTACTTCGTTCTCTAAGTAAACAACAATACGTAAGTACTAGATAAATCTATGGGTCGAATAATAATATTGTTTGGTTTTTTGGTCAAAATAAAAACGTTATCATAGTGCAATTACACTTCTTCGTAATATTCAAGATCAATTAAATCAGTTTCGTCGTCAATGTTTTTCTGTTGTGTGAATGAAAGAACAATAGTGTAAGATCGTGGAAGAATTTCTCGTTATCCACTCGAAACATTTACACGTATTGATCTTGCCGATAGAATATAATATTTTTCGATTTATTAGTAAGATCCTGGGTAATTTTGGTTCCAGCGTGAATTGATACACAATGAGAAGAATCTGTCATACATTTTGAGAAATTATTAATGTTGTACATTGTAGATTTGTTAATGATAGAATGAGCAACTCAATTACAAGTACTAAATAGAAGCTATCGAGTAAATCTTGGGATTATGATGAATGGATTTCATATCTTTTAAATGGGACACGTTAAAGAAAAGAAGCTCTCATGAACGAGGTGGTCATGTTCACGTCGTTAGAGTCTATTTAATTTCTATAGATTTATTGCATTTAAATAGATCGTTCTACAGGTGGGTAATCCATTTATTACACATTATTCATATTGCATCTCGGACTATAAACTGAGAGCACAGTGCAATTAAACATAGATATTTGATGTCTATCAAGAGAAAATATTCAGTTCTACTTTTTAACCCTATTCAAATAAGTAATAATGTGTATTATTTTAATGAACACAAGTTTAGTGAGCTGCATGAATCATCATCTCATTCAACAAATATAAAGAATGGTAACAGTCAAAAATGTCCCGGAAAAAATGTCCTACGGAAAAACGTCCCTTGATGTAATGTCTTCGTTGATTACTTCATTTTATTGTTCAATTGAATGTTATTGACGCAGATGACGCCTTATGAAAAGAAATATATCGATGCATATATTCGTGATTTGTTTTAGAGGATTGGACTAGTTAATAAAACATTCAATAGGAACGATAGAACATTTCACATAACTAGCATTTGCTGTGCTAACACATATTTCACTTGTCACTAAAGGAGTATTTTTAATGGTATCAAATAGATTGACAACAATTCATGAAGTTGAATGTTCATCACCATCTCAGTCACCTGAACATTGAGATTTAGCACAAGTGCAAATAAACCAACAATTAGAAAAACTCAGTCCAGTAAAGGAAAACTTATGTTAATTGTTGATGGCTATATTTTCCAATTGGAAAATTACAATACAAAGAAGATGGTGGAATTTTGGCGATACATGAACAGAAATTGTAATGTTATTTTGCATACAAATGATGATGATGAATTCATACATTTCTCTCCAACAGCATATGATCATTCGCATTCACCAGACCCTGCTGATAGAGAAGTGCGAGATTTGAAAATATCGATGAAGAAACGAGCTGCAACTGAGTTAGTAGCAGTAAAAGAAATAGCCGAACAAGAGATGCGCAAGGCATTATTAACAGGTGAAGCTCTGGCTATATTGCCTAGTACTAATTCTATTGGTATGACAGTAATATTTTTATGTAATCTTGATATTTCTATCCATATGTTTTTGTTTTCTCTAGGCCATGCATTAAAGCATCATCGACGAAAAATGATTCCTCCACTTCCAAAATCATCTTAAGTTTTGATTCCAGATATATACAAAAGAGATTACAATAATATTGAACAATTTTTGTTGCACGACAGTGATAATTCGACATTGGAAATCAATGAATTAGGAAGTGTACGATCGGCAGGAAGAATTTTAGTTTGGGCATCAGATACTAAATTAAAACTTTTTTGCGATAGTGAAAGTTTATACATGGACGGGACTTTTTCAACCTCTCCGCCGAACTTTAAGCAAGTTTTTATTATTCAATCGATATTACATGGTACACGTAAGTTGTATATTATGTAGTGAAATTGTCTTTTATTCATTTAGTTCATGTCCTAACTATTAAGATTCAACTAGGTGTGCCGGTAGTCTATGAACTACTTTCTGACCGCAAGACAGCTACATATATCCATTTATTTAATATTTTATTTGCTGCTGCAAAAAAAGTTCAATAAAAAAATTGAACCTTTGATCATCATGACGGATTTCGAGCCTGCTTTAGAAAAAGCAATCGAACTTGAGGTATATTTTTCAGAAATCATTAAGACCTGTTGATTGAATAAATCTTTATAATTATTATTTTTTAGTTCAGCGAAAAAAACAAAACAAAAAGGTTGTTTTTTACATTTTACTCAAAGTATTTATAGATATGTACAATTGGCTGGCTTATCAACTGACTACTTGAATAATCTTATGTTTCGCACAACGATTAGACAATTGATGGCATTCGTTTTAGTTCCTGAAGAACTCGTTCCAACGTTATTCTCGAGTCTCGTTGAGGTATTGGATGAGTTTGAACGCGAAGAATTATATAATATTTTAAAATATTTTGATGACTATTGGATGTGCAAAATACCGCTATGGAATGTTTACAAGATATCTGATCGAACAAATAACTATTGTGAAGGTATATGATAAACAAGTAGTGCGGGGTTACCGTCGCTAACCCTTTACTAAAAGGATTTTATGTTATTGAACAAAGGATACGAGAGCAAGAAGACATATGAAAGGATCTGCTCATACGCAAGTGAAAGAAAAAAATTAAAAGAATAGTCAATGTTCCAGGAAAATATCGCATCTTTCCATAGTATTTTTGTCTCATTATCTCACCTATATTCAGTATTTCTGTTTTATTCTGCGTGCGCTGAGCATATCCGCTATATCATTAATATTAACTATCAATGTATTCTCTGTACATCTTTCAAATCCTGAGTACTCTTGGCGTATAATTTATATTTTGTTATTAGCTCTTGCACTGCATCCAGAAGTATTAAAACGTTTCAATGTTCGCATCGAGCGATAATAAATAAAGAAAAATTGTCAAGTGACATGAAAAACTAAAACTTATCACCAGTCAGATGAATACCAAGACTAAAGGTGCAACCCAAGCAAAGTTTCCTCATATTTCATGGAAGAAACAAATTAAAATTCAGCAAATCATAGTATTGTACTATTTTTTCTGTCTGCAATCATTTAGGGAGTACCTCTATTCCGCGTTTCAATTCCCAATATCTTTCATTCTTTTGTAAAGCATTATCGAATTGTCTGCTTGAAATTCTGAAGTCGAGCAACAGATAGTCTAGCTTTGATATTGATGAAATTGTACCAAGGAGAATTATTTCGATAACTGGATCCAATCGGTTCCGGTCGGAATTCATTCAGACGCCATTCGGATTGCATACGTTTTTTTTATATAAAACTAACGAAATCCTATCGGAATTCGAATGTGAGATTGTTTTTTCCTTCTTAGTGTTATGCCAGCACGTACTAATTAGCAACTAATGCAGAAAATAGGGTTCAGTCGTCGTATCATATTTAGTACTATGCTCAAAATATCGTCAGTGGGTGATATTCAAGTTCTATAAACTCACGACCCGAACGTTTTAAACCAATGTCTTATATATCATTCGATGCAGACTTGAACGGACTAAAAACCACTATAATTGGACTTTTGGACGTTTATTTCTCTCCTAGGCGTAAGGTCAAAATACTCAAAAAAGGAGAAAATTTCGTATTTTGAAAAATCACTGTTTTTGAACTTTTTCGATAATAAATTGAAACGATAGATAGATATCATATACACGGTTTTGTAGAGCAATTTAAGCTCTATCAAATAGTATCTGACTTAGTTTAAACAGGGAAAGATTTTGAGCCGAAAAAATCGAAAGAAAAGAGAGGTCTAATTTTTGCATTTTTTTTCTCAGTTTTTGAGGGTGTCTCGGGTGCATCTGCTCTAGCGAACCACAGGTAAGTCTCTAGACCGTAATATTTTGGATTCATCTATGGTAGACTACGGCGGAAAATTCTATGGGGTGAAACTCAAAATCGGTTGACCCCCATGTTTTGGAAATATCTGGTGTTTTCATGGAACGTCTCTTCACTTTGGAAAACATTTCGCAAGGTGTATTGGTTAATTCTAATATCGAAAGAGCTGCTAAAGTATATGGATGTGGATCTTGTTTTCAACCAAACTCA
>OENT01001754.1:0-35152 GCA_900239685.1 Rotaria macrura | reverse complement strand
TACTCGAGTAATTTGTTTTACTCATGTAATATATATCCGTAATAATGAATGATAAATACTTGATTTTTAGACTAAGCGTCGTGATCATTTTGTTGAAAATCCTGAACAAGTTCGTGAACGAAGAGAACAGCAACGTTCAGCCCGGCAACAACGTCATCAACCACACCGATCACATACTGAAGAAAAGCATGATGTTGTGGGTACTGCTCGTGGTCCTGGTCAATCAGCAACAGTATGACATAATCAACATTGAAAAGATTCGCACAAATCGTCGCAAGGAAATCATCAGCGTCAAGATTGTGCTGCTCAAAAAGCTAATCGAGGATTACTTCTTAAACAGAAAGACTAAAATGAATTTGTTTGTCGTTCTATTTTAAATAAAGTTCATTTGTTCTAAGAGTAAACACAAAGTTTAGCATTTTTCTTTCAAATGCTTTCGATGACAAATGAAAAGCAAGAGAAAATGGACAAACAACTTCATCCATTATATGCTGAATTTCAAAAATATGGGCAAATACAAGATTGTGATCGAGCATTGAAAACTACAAGAAAAAGTATACTTAGTGACTGAATTTCATTGAATATGATTATCTTTTGGTTTTCTGTTTTCTATTCATCAATTAGTATTGGCCACATCAAGTAATGAGAAAAAGGCGACACATTGCAAAATAGTTTGCTTGATGCAACTTGAGAAGTTGGATGAATCATTAAGTACAATGGTGAAAAATGCTAACGATACGGCATATGAATGCGATACTGTTTTCAATGAATTCTTTTACTTTCGATGTGAGAGATCTTGATTTTAGAGATTTTTTTTGAACGTGCCTATTGTAAATATCATCTTAATCATATTGAGGATGCTTATAAGACGTTAACAGCAATTCAAAGAGATTTAAATAAATGTGAACAAGAACTTCTTGCACAAGTGGTCTGTACTGAATATTTTTTATTCTTTTTCTTTTTTAAAAACTCTATTTTTTCAAAGATTTTCAAACTTGAAAATTACAGTGAATGCGTTGCGTATTACGGTTCATTATTTGAAAATAGTCAGGATGAATATCAATCAACATGGCAAGCCAATTTGGCTGCTACTTTACCAGCATGGATATTAACGGATCCTTCAAACAAAATTCAAATCGTATAATCAATTCATTTAACATTCGACGTTGAAAGTGTACTTCTATCTTTTCGTTTTCATGACTATAGAGATCAAACGATCTGTCTGAAAAACCATATGATACAACGTACAACTCAGCATGAGTTCTTCTTAGTTCTGGACAATAAGTTGAAGAAGAAATGAAAATTCGAAAAAATACTGCAGAGAACCAAAGCAAAGTTACAAGGTTTCATTTTCAGCCTTAAGAGCCAGTTTACGTAAGCCACGACCGACTAACAGACCGTGCCACTATACTTGCCAGTATACTGACTACTTCTACTTAAAGTCGTTTGTTTACTTGTTATTTTATATTGTTTGTGTGCACTTATTATTTATATGTTATCTTGGACTGATGATGTGAATAAATATTCTCGAAATGTCTCAATAAAAATACTATCAGTGTCTGTGATTCTGCTATTTTACTAATTAAATTTACTTCGATAGTTTTAAATTGGTCAACCAAATCATAATTTTCTTCAGCAAATACAATTTGCCTCATTTGAGGAAGGTGATGATCAAACAAGTAAACAATTTCATTATAAACATCATTAAATTCTTTTTTTTTGTTGACGTATCCTTAAGAAAACATAAAGAAATATGACTGTCAGAATGATTATTATTCATTGTTTATAGAATGAAAAATAGAATTAGACATAAGATCTATTCTTTAAGAAGTTCAAAGAATCAAAGTGATCCATCAGTTGACTATTACAGAATCAAACACGAACAAAAAGAAATCATAAGTGTTGATAAATATCGATCTACTGCTGCTGTATGTGAATGGAACACGTATGAAGCTAGGTATCGATCCAATTAGTTCAACGAAAGAAATGTTTACGAAAATATATCTCTGTACGGTAGCGACGCATAACGCAGGATATCTTAGATCAGGATTCGACCTTTTCCCGAAAGGATTCGCGACACTCTATTCTCCAATGTGGAGACACTACTCTTCAAGTAGACTTCAACAAGCTCTATCCGATGCACATGACATTTTTGCAAAATCCGATTGAATCCGCACAAAACCCGCAAAATACAGCGAAAAACAGCACAAAACCAAACTTCAAATCCGTAAAACACCGCGATTCGCTCCCTTCAACTGTCCAAGGTGGAGACACAACTCTCGATATAGATCTGGATAAGGGCTACTTGACAGACGCGTTTACGATTCATTTTCATGCTTCTTTTCTCCTGAAACTGCCTGTAGATTTGTTAAAATCCAAAATATTTCGTGTAACACTCTGCGGTACTCGCTGAGAACTGTGTTACACCGTTCTCGTGGATCTATTCCCGAACAACGCGATGAGGTCAATTGAATGGACATCCTTGCAATCCTATTTGATGCTAGAATCCCCTACGAAAGGGCAAATTCTAACGGGAAACCTATATTTCTTTGAAAAAAGTTTCCTGCTTTTATTCAATCTTCAAAATGGATATGCGTAGAAAGAATATGAGAGCACGTTTTCTGTAAAGAAGTACTTGGTCATCGTAATTCCCGTTTAACGCCTGCTGAGACCTTTTCGTATAATTATGTGAATGTTTTTCTTAGTTTCAACAGGTTTGAAACGAGGATTAGAGAACGGTAGAATCCGATTTAGGTGGTTATATTGTACACAAGAAGAATGCGTATGTGTTGAGGAAGAATGAAAAAATCCATCATTAGATAAGGTGTTATCCATACGAAAGAAAAGGAGACCGAAAACAAGAAACCATTTTTCTGTTTATCTCAATCCTCATCCCTGTATTATTCATCGATCTGCTTATTGAGAAAAAAGAAAATTAATTTCATATGTTCATTTTTTCAGGTGAATACCATGAACGAACGAAAGAAGGGCAAACGTTGTAGATTTTTATAATACATATGTCTACAAGCAGAAAAGAATAGTATATTTGTTTTTCCCCTTGCGGATAACAGAAGAAACATTTCTCTACAGAAACAAAAGAAGGACAGAAAAATAAAAACACATGATTCTTCCTGCTCAATCGTTTATTCATCGATTGAAATAAACCAATAGCAATTTTTGTCTCTCTCACGTTGTACACAAACATATATAGAGCAGCTGGCCCTAAGTCGATCACGTATTTCGGCCGATTTTCGAAAACAATTCATATCTTTTCTCAGCAACGTTCGTTTCAGCTCATTTTTCCTTTCCGGGATAGAGTGATCGATGCTCTACATTTCTGACATTTTTTTCTTCAAAATTAATTAGTCTTCTATGAGTAATCGTGGTTAAAAAATTGTCAAATTGACAAAATTATTCGTTCTGCTTCTGTCTAATTGTGATCACTCCAGCTATGTTTTCGTCCTAATTCGATCAATACATGGGATTTGGATAGAACTCTCCGAAAAAAAGTTGTTTCATTAGAAAAAATTTTCCTTTCTATAAGATAAATTATACCATTCGATTCCTCGTTTAATAATCTATCTTTTGATAATTTTTTTTATTCACACTACAGCTTGTCTTCAACTTTTTCTTTGCACTACTTTTCGGACTGATTTAGGACACTCGGCCTAACTCGATCACTACAGCTATTTCTTTGCCGTAATTTGATCATGACATACAAAAATACATTGAATTACAATCGATTTTTAGAAACGAACATGCTCGCACTACCCGAAGTACAAATTTTCGACTTGATGTTGGAACAAAATGGTTAGCCCTGACCATCAGCTACCCAGGCAGACAAAGTTATTAAAAAAACGCGTTAAAACGACGTATCAGCATTAAAACGCCGTTTTTACGATATTCTGACGCATTTTTACGCGTTATACTTTCCAAACGCATTAAACTGCGTTAGATTTTCGTAAATTTATGCGTTTTTACCCGTATTTCGTACAACATTCTAGAGTTTTACAGCGTTCGAATGTTCGAACGCGTAATAACGCGAAAATATCTGTGAAAAAACGCATTTTAACGCGTATTTTCCTAGAAGTAATTAAACGCGTATGGTCTCTCGTGTGTTTTTAACGCGTATTCATGTTAACACTATTTAATGTGTTCAATTGTTACTCATTATTTTTCATTTAGAGTAATAATGGAAAGCTGATGTATGAGTTCAGTCCTTCAGATTAGTTTGAATTCGGATGTGTTTTTCACTAAAATTATTTTGATTGTTATGGACATAGTTGTTGTTCGTTTTGTGCTTTATGAAAATTTTATACTACCCAGTCAAACAAACGTATGAAAATAACTAGCTCCAACCGTGTTTAAATTTCTTTCAAACGACGTTTTCAAGATTTCTTGAATGCGTTGCAACATTTAAGAATTAAAACACGTGGATGTTTTTCTTATTTATTCTTTTCTATCCGTTTACAACTCTAATTTCATGAGATTTAACGCGTTGGTCTACGAACAAGTTTCATTACGTACAACGTTTACTGTGATTCGATCTATGAAAAGTTTCTTGTACTTAGCAAAAAGTAATTTCATGATTTGTCTTTTTAGTCCATCGAGAATGAAATCTTTGAAGTGACCGATTTTTCGGTCTTATCCTGCGAACCCATTAGTAGAAATTAAAATCTACCAACAGCATATTTTGAATTCAGTAAAAATTCTCATTTCTACTAAAACATGAATATGTTCATTTATGGTAAAACAGACATATTTTGGGAACAAAGAGTTATCCTGATATTTAAAAACTAAAGATATAACATTTTCGATGAACATATATTTTTGATGAAATTCGCATATCGAAATTCCAAAACATATGTTTAAATATATTCTGAAAATATTTAAAGCAATGTACGTACCTTTTAAAAATATTCTTAAAACATATTCATACATTTTTTCAAATGCGTCTAGAAAAACTGTATATTTTCTGTCAAATACTTATATATATTGTTTTAAAGATTTTTGAAAATCTTATTGATTGATTTTTTCAAAATATGTTTACAGGATACAGTTTTCGCAGTGTCTGTTAAAATAATTAAAAACCAATTCTGAAAAAATTTTATTAATCATCTAAAGGAATATAAGCATATGTTTTAGATGAATATTAGTTTTTTTTGTATCTCAGGATAGCTCAAACGCAGCTAATGCAGATTTAATTCTCAATTTTATGAGGCATCCCAAGAAACAATCAGAATTGATTTCATTTTCTGGGCCTAATTCTATTCCAATGGAATAGTATTTTCAATTCAACTTACATTCCTAAGACTAGTGGAATGGACAACACATTCGACATTCATTCTGAACATCTTGGGATCGAATCTTGGGTAACGCAGTAAGTTCGAAAATTTCTCTAAATGTTATTAATTGAAATACAAACAAGGCACCATCAGCAGATAACAAGCAATGTAACAATACAGAAGAGTTATTGATGACTGGCCAAGTGCGGCAAACAAAAGAAAAACAAGCGTAAAAACGCGTAGATTTTCTTAACGAAAAAACAATCTTAGAAAGCGCACATTTCTACGCGTTCATAACGCATTTAATTTTTGAACGAAGAAATGTTCGTTTAGTAACTTTAACGTGTTATGAACGTGTAGAAATGTGCGCTTTCGACGATGTTTTTTACGTTAAATTTTCGACGTGTTTTTACGCGTTTTTTTTCATAATTTGTCTGACTGGGTATCTATAGATACGAGGATGAGTCTTTTGGATAATTTTTAAGTGCGCTTTTGAATTACGAAAGAAGGAGTGAATTAACAGTCATGTTAACGTATTGAAAAGCTAGTGAAAGTCGGTATTATTAATTTTAATCGATGTTTGTGAGCGAGAATATTTCATGGACTCTAAGTGAACGACGGTCCAAGTATTACAGAATCATGTTTATGTCTATCTTCGTCCATTTCTTCCCACTTTAATAGATCAGTAGCCATGTTTTGCTCATGTAACGGAACAATGGAAGCAATTATGAAACGACTCCTAGGGGAAAACGCTAAATCTAGTGCGTTTTGTAGTTATGAACTTTGCGATGGATTCCAATTTAATTCAAGTTTTGTTGTACTCCTAACTATTACTTAGTTTTCTCTGTACACTAGTGGCGTATAAAATATTTTCGCATGTTTCTAAATTTTAGCGAACTATTTGAGCTCCCAATAGTTGAGCCTCTATATTGATGTATAAACCAACACACCGAATTAACAGCTGCCCGTGTACGTACCACGTAGATACAGTTTGAAAATGCTTCAAAACCTGCCAAATCTCATGATGTGAACGATTTCTTGGTACTTGCGTCCACGAATAACATGAATATCTTTACAGAAACGAACAAGTATTCGAAAGTATCTAGTCCGATAAGTAACTTAGAATTCGTCGACTATTGCAAGGAGAATGTCTCAAGTGCCCATTTCGAACCAATCGTCGTTGTGTTCGTCACTTTTCAGTTATGATGTGAAATTGTTTTTGAGATTGAATCAGCAGCTATCTCGAACGAACAACTCATCAGAAGGCCAGCACAAAGCTATTCACGTAGTGTGATTCCTAACCTATTTTCACAATAAAATTACACGCAGATTTTGTTTAGCATTCATGACGAGAAAATCCATCAGTCTTTGAATCGATCAAATACTTGAAAATCGAAAAGTACAACAATTCGATGATGGCAGAAAAGTTGCAAGCTGGGATTGCAAAATTAAAAAGCGAACGAAACACGAGCTGTATGATGAACAATTGCAACTGCTAGTTTTGTTTTTTCATCTGATAGCAAGAGACTTCTATTTTAAAAGAGTAAGAGCTCTGTTTAGTTCTGGATATAAATACTGAATCGGCTAAAGAAAGTCATTTTCTTGTTGTTTTTTAATTGTTCTTTAAGTCAAGCTCAACTGTCGCGTCGCGTAATATCTCAAATTCAACTCGAATAAACTTGATGTTCTTTCTGAATTGATTTCGTCCAATCAGTAGAATTCATTCAATGTTTTCTTGTTGCTGATGAAACAGAATTTCATTGTAGTATTTTTATTGAACTTTTCGATGCTGACTTAATATACTAATAGTTTTCAAAATATCGTAATACGTATCGATCTTTTTTATTTTTCATTTTCTTCGCTTTATATTCGATTACGTCATCATAGAATCTGTTATTCATCGTTGACGAATATCTAATAAAAAGAATCTCCTTCAATGAGACAATATTGATTTTCAAACGATTGAACTATTTTTAAGTAAAATAACTTGACGAGTTATGAGCAAATCCAATCTTGCTCATAAAATTATATAAAATTGTAGAACTTTGAACCAGTAAGAATAAATTTGTAAACATGGAACATCTATTTACTGTTAGATAAGATCTCAACTCTAACTATCTAGTAGTGGAACATGTCGTCAGTTGTTTGCGAAGGTACGTATCCGATCCATTCACAGCACACTTCGTCTCATCACATGTCAATTTTCACATACACTGCAGAAAAATAAATAGCTGATATGTATTGCAACAGATATCATCTCATTTTGAATTATTTATCACAACTAGTATGCTAAATTTAGATTGTCCACACTTGAAAGTAAGTAGCCAAAGAAAAAGTACAACAGATGATTCATCAATAAACAAAGAAAATCTAGTAGGATAAAGAAAAAAATGGGGAAAAATAAGTAATCAAAATTCAATATCGTCAAATTATCTTTGGCATATATGTTCGATCACAGACAACGATATTTCTCGAACAAGAAAGAAGTAGAGTTGTCAAAGGATTTCTTGTTTTCGAAAATGAATGGTCACTATCTAAATTTTGTGAGTAGTATTTTTCTTTGAGTTTTTTTTCTGTTCTTTTTAATTTATAGTCATAGTCATGAAGACTATCTTATCGTTTAATTATCAGCATTGATTCTTTAGTGTCACAGGTAGGTTTTTGTCATCCAACTTATTTGCTCGACGAGTAAGAACAACAATAAGAAAAGAAAGTAAGTATAAGAAACACGTCTGTCTTTTTTATCAACCAACGAGATGTAAGTAAAAATTGTAAAGAAACTTGCTAATTAAACTGCATTTTCGTCTATTTTTAATTTAGCATGCCGAAACAAGCCATGTCTTTTCGAGATAGTGAGATTCCTTCGAATACATTAGATCATGGACGAACTACAGTTAACACATACGCAACGAAGAAAACTTTAGCTCTTAGTAATTTAGAAATTGCATTACTAGTAACCAATGCTGTACAATTAAAAACTTTACTTAGTAATAATGCAGCTAAAGATACACTCTGGTGGATTGGCTTGGCACTTGTTTGCGTGTCATTAATTTTTCAAGTCATAAATGCTTGTATTCTGGTTCTATTAGGTACTGATGATTTAGCAAAAGAAAGACGACAGCATCGTATTGTAGCATTGAATAATTTCTCTCTTATATTATCGGTATTTATAAATGTAATTAATATTGTATTAAACATTCTTATTGCTGTCGATCCAGATATTCTAACACAAGCAAGAAACAATACAAAAAGCTTTTAAATAAAAGACAAGAGAAAAACAATCGAAATTTTCACTTTTATTTCTTGTGGATTTTATTTGGCCGTATATGGGAAAAAACTGTCTTATCTAGAAATACTCTGTACAATAAAAAAAAAGAAAGAAAAGAAAAAGATGGATAGGAGAAACTAGAGTATTTATTAGGTTTAATGAGCACTGGCACTGACTGTCTTTGCATCACCATTTTTTGCAGCATATTCAGCCATACGACGCTCCATTTCAGGTCGAAAATGTCGAATAAGACCCTAGAATATAGAAATTTCAACATAAATTTGGCAAGGTATTGTTTTTCCGCTATTTTGAAAGTTTACTTGAACTGGCCATGCAGCAGCATCACCCAATGCACAAATAGTGTGTCCTTCAATTTGTTTCGACAATTCCCAAATCATATCAATTTCAGCTGGACGAGCATTACCCGTTACTTGATAGTTGAGAACAAATAAACTCATAACTAAATTATATAAAAATTGATTTTCTTACCGAATCTCTTCATGATTTTAGCAAGCCAACCAGTTCCTTCACGGCATGGTGTACACTAAATAAAATTAAAATAATTGTTTGAGCTTGTGACATTTATATACAATCATTCGAATCAAAACTTTTACGAATCTCATAACAAAAAAAGTTTATTACTGACTTGTCCACATGATTCATGTTGATAGAAATCAGACAGACGTGATATTGCTTTAATCACATCCGTTGATTTATCCATGACAATAACAGCAGCTGTGCCCAAACCTGATTGAACAGCGACAAGTGCATCGAAATCCATTAGAACATCATCGCATATCCTAAAATTATTTCATTATCTATTTAATCCTATTCTTTGTATTTCTTGTCTATTACTTTTTTGGTAGTAATGGTACAGATGATCCACCTGGAATAATGGCCAATAGATTATCCCAGCCACCTCTTACACCCCCAGCATGTCTTTCAATAAGTTCTTTTAATGGTATTGACATTTCTTCTTCGACAGTTACTGGATTATTCACATGTCCACTTATACAAAATAACTAAATGAATTGATACATTTCAAATAAAAATTATTTGAAGTGTTAGTAGAACTCGCTGGTGACTCTCATTATTAAACAGGATATATGCACTAGTAGTAATCTCAGAAATATGTTTCTAGCTCATATTTTTTCTAGCGTGTTCTTTCGCTAATATTTCTGTTCAATCGTCTAAATATGTAATTAAAAAAATAGTTCCCTGATAGTGACAACACTTCACTCATGCATATGCAGGTAGTCTGCGATTTCCTATATTATCACATATCCAGTCGTCAAACAATTATTTGCAGCTTAAACTTTTGAATCATATATTCACCACAAAACCAGCTACTTAGTTTAAAATCAAACCGACTTATACTGATGTCTCACCAAGTGATAGAAATTGTAAGTTCCAAATTAATATTCAACTATGATCTGATGTTAATTTTGAAGTCTCAGTAGGACAAAAACGATTTAACTGATTCCATCTATGCTTCTAGTCGAATCATAGTGTTTATAGTAACCTCTATCACTGTAAATATTTACTGTACATGCCCTAGCATTCTGTTTAGATCGTGCTTCAAGACAGATAAATTTAGACGATAGAAATAAAAGACTAACTTTAGTGCCACGATTTCGTTCACGTCCAAATGAAGCGAACCAGTCTCCACCACGTCGACAAATTTCAGGCGCAACAGCAACTGTTTCAACATTAGTTACAGTTGTCGGACAACCAAACAAACCGATATCAGCTGGAAACGGTGGTTTCAAACGTGGTTTACCTTGTTTACCTTCCAACGATTCAATCAATGCCTAATAGAGCAAACAAATATATATCATCAGAACTCAAATTGATAATTGAATACTTACAGTTTCTTCACCACAAATATAAGCACCGGCACCACGATGAACAAATATATCAAAATCGTAGCCAGTTCCACATGCATTTTTACCGATTAAACCAGCTTTATATGCCTAAACATTCATATTATTTTTTCATGCTCAATTGAAAGACTTGATTCGTTTCTTAAATACTTCAAGAATAGCTGTTTGAACATTTGAACCTTCATTATAAAATTCTCCTCTAATATAAATATAAGCAGCACGCGCACCCATGGCATGACCAGCAATAAGACAACCTTCAATCAGTTTGTGTGGATCGTGACGCATGATTTCTCGATCTTTACATGTTCCAGGTTCACCTAAAGATGAATGTTTTTTGAAATACATATATTAATGAAAATTCATCATATTTACCTTCATCTGCATTGATGACCAAGTATTTGGGCCGTCCATCGGGAGGTCGAAGCATAAAACTCCATTTCAAGCCGGAAGGAAAACCAGCACCGCCTCGTCCACGTAATCCACTCTTTTTGACTTCGTCGATAATCCAAGCTGAGCCTTTCAAAACGATTTCTTTGGTTTTATGCCAATCACCCTATTAATTGTTTGTATGAACAAATAGTTTCAATCGATTATAGAAAAACAAATCTCATACTCGAGCAATGGCTCCTTTCAAATGCCAATCATGTCGACCATAGAGATTGGTAAAAATACGATCTTCATCTTTTAGCGGACCAAATTTTGTCTAAATACAAAGAACACATGGAAATTGTTAATATTCTCGATATTTTCTGTTGTGAGAAACCTTTTGTGGTGGAGGTGGAGGCGGTGTTGGTGCTTGTGCTTTAGGTGTATTGGCTGCTGACGGTGTCGATGTTGTTTGAGTAGCTAAATGTCGACTACCAATTTGAAGAACTAAAATAATAAGAAACACGAATCTATCAACCGAGACATATAAAAACAACATTAAACTTACACGTGGCAAGTGGAAAACGTTTAGTGAGAGCCATTTGCCTCCGTTTCAGAAATAAACTTGTGTATCTATTTCAATCTGAAATGAGGTTTATTTCAGATTGACATACCTCCGATATAGCAAGAAACAAAATACTATAAAATTCAATTGTGTACAAACGAAAACTCAAGTAAGTGAAACGAAATATTTAATTATGGACAAAAAATAGATACTAGAAATGGAAATTTTTGAATGTGTAAAAATTGCAAGATGATTCTATTTTTGATAGGCAGTGTTGTTATTTTTCTAATAGAAAGCATATCGCATACTACTAATCTTTTAGTAAAAATCTTTCAACACCTTCGCCTAACTTGATCATTAGTTCTTACAACTGTTGCCACAATACATACAATAACTTGACTGAAACAAAAACAAACAAACAAATGAATTCAGAGATCACACACTGAAATTCAACTCTCATACAAGTGTGACTGTGTGCTGATCTCAATGTGTATGAATAAAAAACAGAGCCATTTTAGATCCATTTTATTACATTTATTCTATTACAAGACTGTAGCTGAATTTCAAAACAACCATAATTGAACAGTTCAACCTAAATATGATATTGAACTATTATATTTTAATTGTCTCATCGATTGAAAGAAACTTATGATCATCATTTTTGTTTATGCATACGTCATGCATATAGGACTTTACAAAGCGGCCAACAGAATCAACCAAAGAATTATCGATTCTCTTATCCAAAGTCATGGCATAATCTATCTAAAACAAGTAGGAAAAAAATTCTTTTGTTAATAACAGAATTCTAAATGAATATCATCTGTCTTCTTGTTGTTAGTAGAATATCGACAACAACGAAATAAAAGAAAGAAACAAAAACTGATGTAATTTTTTCTTTGTTCTTTTTTTTTTACAAGAAAACAAAAGTTAACAAAGGAACAATGAAATCAACTAGCCTAGATTGAGAGCTACGAAAGGTCTCTCACTCAACAACACACACACCGCCAGCAGCTTCAATTTTCGCTTTCATAGTTTCAGCATCAGCTTTGCTCAGGTTATCTCGAAGAACTTGAGGAATTGATTCAACTAGTTTTTTAGCCTGCGAAAAAAAGAAGATATTCTTGTAAGCAGTACTCACAAAACAAAACAATCACAAATGCTTACTTGAACAAGATTGATATTCTCGACAACATCTTTTACTTGTTTAATAACCGGGACTTTCTTCGTTTCGTCGAATTTAATTAAACGTACTTTGAATACCGATTGTGCTGTTGGTCGAGCGCTTTCATCTTCATCCTCTTCTTTTTTCTAAATAGTAACCAATAGAATTCAATGCAAACTGTAGACTTTCGTCAACATACTGGTGCAGATGGTGATGCAGCAGCAGTAACACCTCCTGATGCCATGATCGGTACATCTTGAATTTTGAGTGTTTTCTAAATATATGTACAAACAATCTCAATAATCGATTTCTTCTATTTATTATAAATGTTACTTTTAAAAGTTCATTCAAATCCATGACATCAACTAACGATAATTTACTTATTTCATCAACAAGTCGATGTATTTTTTCCGAATAAGTTTTATTTGGGTCATGTGTACCTGATGTCGGAGTTGGAATGGGTGTTTTGTCCTCGGACGGCGCAATAGTCGTTTTCGTCGCTGGCGCTGAAGTCGATTGTTTTTCAGTGCTAGCAGCAGGTTTTTCAGGTTTCGTTCCAGTTGATGGTTTTTCTTTTAATTTCGCTGCTGCTGACAATTGTACTTGAGTTAAGGAAAGAAAACGATTGAAGATCAACGACGGTGTCGAACCTTGCATCGATCGAAGTACAAAACGAGTACACATAATTTTCGTTTTCAGATAATTAATTTATCTAATACTAAAAGCAAATAGACAGTTTTTAGTTGAGAGACGAAAAAAAACCAACTATAATTGATCTTCTGAAATTCATCAGTCGTTATGTTATATAAACTATTTTGAAAATATAACTGGTTTATAGAATAAGCAATGGTAGAATCAAGAAGAATAATAGAGAGGATTGAGTATTTTCCTAATGGCAATATGACAAAATTCTATTGATCAAATATTACCCAGTTAGAATAAAGCAACGTTGCTGGCTGGATGGATGGATGAATAGATGAAGCAATAAGTCAACAAAAATGAAAGTTTAAATTGTTTGAGATCATTATCGAAGTCCATTAGTTTAGTTATTTGATGTGAACATGATTTTTCAAAAAACAATTCTTTCTAAATCGTTATTAATCTACGACAATGATTCATCAGAGAATCTTACCTACATATTCTATTATAATGTTCATGGTTCCATTTCATGAAAACTTCTTCATAGAAAAACAATATTCATGACACAAAATCAGAATACTCACTCTTCAGTTTTGATGCAACATGTAAAAAAGAAAGCTAAACAGGATGGTGAACAATGCCAAGCAATAATATCTCGTAATTCACATCGGCAAGTAAATCTAACAGCATTAGAACCTCGTCGAGATTTACCGTTACATAAAATTCCTGAGCTTCTTGCAAAAATAACAGGAACATTATCATCGACGCTTTCGTCATCATCAGATACAAGACAATTCTGTTCTTCAATTGACCGTCGTGAACAATTATTCAAGCATTATTCCGATAATAATCAACTTATGCCTCTCGATGGTATTCTGCGTTTTTGTAATGATCTCTCTATAGAACCCGATTCGTATGAAGTGCTTCTATTTTGTTTTCTTTGTCAAGCAAAACAAATGTATCTATTAACGAAAACCGAATTTTTTCTCGGCTTAAAAACACTTGGCAATCATATTGATAATTTATTTGATCTTCGAACAGCATTATTCAATTACAATATCTTACCTTTTGAAAAACAATTCTATGCTTGGACGTATCATTATGGTTTAATCGATGGGCAACATCGTTTAACAAGACAAAATGCCATAAGTTTATGGCGTTTATTTTATTCAAAAGACATAAAAAAACCGAGCATTCTTGAGTCATGGTTGAACTATTTAGAAGATGATGTTAATAATGAAATTCCTAATACAGTAACATATGATACATGGAAAATATTTCCTCAATTTGCTGAATTCATTGAATTGAATGGTTATCAGTCATACGACGATAATGAAGGATGGCCTTGCTTATTCGATGGTTTTATTGAATATTATCAACAGGCACTATAGCTATCAAACATGAAGATTCTTATAGTTAGTTTTTTTCTTGAAATAGAAAACGATGATATAAATTTTGTTTTTGGTTTCACATTGTTTTTTTCGATTTCATCTTTATTATGTTTACAGGAATTCCATGATTGAAATTTAAATAAAGAAAAACATGTGTATATGAGTCATAGAAACAGAACTTATCACAAAGTGTCATGCATACAATTATGAATCATTGAATGAGAATATATGTATATATATTCCATTGTTTTTACAACACCGACCAATAGTAGTTTTTCATCTTCTTCATGCTAAACCTTGACGTTACTTATGGAAGGAAGAGGAAGGTTTCGATCATGAGTCATCGCTTTTTTTTTATTCAAAAAATAAAGTTTTATGCTTCTTTCTAGGATATAAATGTTCGAATATTAGAAGAGAAGAATAATTTTTGTCATAAAAAAAAGAACAGCAAATTTCGATGATGAATTTTGCTACAATTAGCAAAAAATTTCGTAAACAATTCGAATTAAAACCACTTGACTTTGAAACACAAGCAATAATTAGTAAGCCAACACAGCCGTCCAATAATCCAGACATTAATTCTATTATGTAAGATTTTTCCTTGACAACTTCATCAATCTCAAGCTGTTCGATATTGTTGTTCTCAACAGAAATTAATAGAAAACCAATTATTATTATGTAGTTAAAGAGAGAGAGAAATCTGTGAGTTTGATTATCTATAAGATTTGACTGAATCATACCGACATGGAAGACTGTAAATCAACACATGAAGATGAGTCATGAACTTTTATTCAAGGCAATCTTCATAGATTTAGATTTCTCCACGTCGAAATTTCTGACCAAGTAGTCGTTCATTGGAATAGTATCAGCTCCTTGGTAAATCTGACTTTCAGTCTTCGATCTAATTAGTACGTAGTAGAAACAGATTAGATTTCATCAATAAAAGTAATGCATTTATTTGCTTTTTGAATCTTTTCTTTGAACCCATAACTTTATCGAATACATAAATTAACGTGCAATCAATCATACGTTGGAGCTTCGATTTTTCATGTTAGTGATTGCTTGCTTGAGAGAAGGAAACAAATAAGGAATAAAATCTGGTTACGGTTCTTGATTAACCAGTAGGTTGAAGTAGTCTATCTGTTACGAAAAGCTAAGTCTCACTATATCGCATAGATCATTATCATATATTAGAGATCATACATAGACTCATGATCATACATCTTTCTTCTGTAATTATAAATACAATAGTGATGTTGACAACGAATCTCGATGCTCCCATATAAATAACCTTCAACAATGAGTTAATCAAAAGCGTGTTAAATGATCCTACAACGATGGAATTTAATATTTTCCATAGCCCGAGTTTCTGATCAATAAAAGACAGTAGAGAAATGAAATCATTCTAAAAATAATTCGACATTCGATCACTTCTAACGATTTCAATAGAACCCTCAGAAATCAAGTGAAAAAATCTTGCTTCTTGTTTAAGTGAAATTGAAGCCGTACTCAGATAAGTTAATTACACAGTGTCAATAAAATAAAATCGTCCTTTCTTTTTGTTCTTGTGTGAGAAAGTATCTCTAAAATAAAAATCTCACATGTATCTACTTGTAGCCGTCCGAATTCATCCTCATGCAATCATCGTGATATTAGCACAGGCGAACTTCGTTTGTCAGATACAAAAGTTTGCATTAGATTTTCGAATTAATTCAACTCGATTCTATGTTATCTTAATTAGACATTTAAATTTACGAAAAATGATTTGATTGATCGAGGACTCATTGGAGAAGGAAATTTTGGTCTTGTCTGTAAAATGGAACATAAAAAAAGTGGAACGATTATGGCTGTTAAAGTAGCTTCTTACATTCATCTTACAAGTTGTTTATTTCAACTCTATTTAGCAGGTCCGTGTTAATGTCGATGAGCAATCTCAAAAGCAAATGATCAAAGAATTAGATGTTGTAATGCGTGACAATACCTGTCCATATATAGTACAATTTTATGGTGCTCTTTTTAAAGAAGTAACTATTTGCATGAAGATATTTTTCCTCTTGATATGCATATGCTTTTGATTTTGATTCATCTAGGGAGATTGTTGGATATGTATGGAAATTATGAATACATCGCTTGATTACTTTTATAAATTTATCTATCATAAACTTAATCAATCAATCCCAGAAATGATTGTCGCCTATATAGCACTTGCTGTAAGATATATTACGAGGCACCAATCATCAATGATATTTCATTAGATAAGGATACTAATGGAATCAAAAAAAGAGATGGACACTGATCATTATTTCTCATGATTATCTAAAAATTTCGCATGAAACGTAGCGGAGAGGAAAAAGGCATCTATCTAGGAGAAGAGAAAACACTAGAAATTATGCAGATCGTACGAGATATCTTGATAATTAAGATACTGTTAGAAGACAATATTGTAGATTTTTTTAAAATCGGGAACAGAACTTAGAACTTGAATCAATTAGTTCTGGTTATTATAATATCAGCATAATTAAGGTAATGTCATGAATCATGTTTTGCAGATCAATGTTCGTGCCACACTTGTTTCGACGCAATACTATTGTCTCATATAGTTGTTTTTGGTGCTACGTAACATATGAATATCGGAATATGTTATAAATTTCTCAGACCAGAGTGGTGGGATTCCGAACTAGAAAAAAAGAGTTTGTCGACATGAACTTCAATTATAGGATAAAATATTTCGATATTGAGTATAGGTGTTAAATTCTAATCCAAGTACCTTTTTGGTGATACGTTAGTTGTTACTTAGTTAATTCCAAGAATCGTTCAAGGGCACGACTGTGTTCAACAAAATAGTCATCCATGTTCTTTTTTTCTACTAGATTGCCACTATAGGATCAGTACAAGATTAGAGAGAAGAGTCGATAGCACGATATTTATTAGGATATCTTTCATAGATGACTTCTAGGTTTTAATGAAATTAGAATCCATTTTGAAGTAAAACTGTATCAAAAAATGAATTCCCAACCATTCGCTCTTGATAAATGATCGAAGTCTGAATATAAATAAAATTTCCTTACGAGAAATATGAATGATTATTTCATTCTATTTTTTGAGAATCAAACAAAGAGATGATTAAGGAATACTTTTAAAAAGATTCTATGTAGATAATAAATAATCCTCTTGTACGTAACATGACTATGTAAAGAATGTTTTTCAGTTTCATCACATATGAGGAATTAAGATAAAAAAATTTATTTGAATTTGATTATTTGATAGGCTACACAAGCACTTCATTATATAAAAACTCGATGGGGAATTATACATCGAGATGTTAAGCCATCAAATATTTTAGTATCAAGAACAACAATTAAACTTTGTGATTTTGGTATCAGTGGAGATTTGATTGATTCGATTGCTAAAACACGTGATGCTGGTTGCCGTCCATATTTACCAGTAAAATACAAGCAAAGTTAAATCACGTCATATAATCTTTAATATTTGTTTTCTTCTAGCCGGAGCGTATTGACCCAACACGTGCGACACGTGATGGGTATGATATTCGATCTGATGTCTGGTCACTTGGAATAACACTTGTAAATGATTTAAATGCAAAGATGAATCGTATAGAAACATTGAAATCTACATTTATTTTCTAGTATGAAATATGCACAGGTTATTTTCCATTTCGAGAATGGACATCAGTATTTGATCAATTAGAACAAATCGTTGAAGGACCTACATTAGAGCTTAAAGTTGATCGACTTTCTGACGATTGCAAAGATTTCGTAAATACTTGGTAAGAAAAAAACATAATATATTTGTTGTATTTCATCATAGAACATTTTCTTTCTCGTCTTTAGTTTAAATAAAGATGAAAATCAACGTCCAAAATATACAAAATTACTTCAACATGGCTTTCTTCGTAACGCAAGACAATATGAACAGAATGCTGATGTTGCTGCTTATCTATGTGAAATAATTGATGATCTTGAAAAGAATACGGATAAATTTCAATTGTATTATTATTTACCTAGTAATTCTCGATGAAACCATTTCATTTCCTTTTCATTGCATCTTCAATCATATTCAAAACAGTGTTTGTCAAAGAAACATTCCTTGTAATTTTCTCCTTCTAATGATATTTTCATTTGATTTTATTTTTCATATCAACCATTTGATTTTTTTTGTTTTTAAACGCGAGTTTATACAATAAATATTTGTTGTATTCAACATAGTTAGTAATTAGCATAATTGCAAAGATCATTGTGTATGGATAGCAGAATGCATTCAATGATAAGTTTTATAATGAATCAACTATCTACAAACTTACTACGATCGATAAAGATCAAATCGAATTCTACTTACAGTTCTGTTACAAAAGTATGAGGGTTGAAACATTCATTATGAATACAATGAATTTAATACGAGAATGTCTTCTAGCAGTGGATAGGCTTGATTGGCTTGTTGAACAGCCAACGAATGAGAGAAAAATTTATGCTCTACGATGTACGTATGTCAAATTCCAATAAAAACAAAATCAATTCAAACTGTTACCAAATGTATGTCTTATCACTCAAATGATGTTCTCATGTCTGTGTCATCCTATGCATGATAGAGTTACGTATATGTTTATGCACGTGAACACATTTGAATACGGGAGTGTTAATGAGAAGATATCTTTATTACAAAAGCTATTCTTACTCATATGTTTTGCAAAAAATGAATCGATGAAAATATCCTAGAAATTAATATTCAGTTATATTTAAATATGATGAAGAGAAATAGTTATGTTTAAAGTCAAATATTCATTTATTGCAGAATTATTTCTTTCTTATTACTTTCTCCTTTAATATTTTTCAGTCGTTCAGTATCAACTTACAAAAGATGCTTGTATGTGACAGCTCACATAAAAACCAATTTTACAAGCTTAATTCACAATACAGCATGAAAAAATTTTTCTATTTGAAATTCGTAATTGAGAGATGGTTTTGTTGTACGATAGAAGAGTGTAATTAAGTATTTTATGTGTCAGTTTTTTGTCTACTTGATTTTGAAATCGCTAGGGTTTCAAACGAATACTATTTCTATTTAAAAATGACTGGTAAGAAATGAGAGCTACCGAAGCCACTGAACATGTTCACGTATGTTAATGTCCATTGGTGAATAGAAAGACTTCTACACTCAACCGAAAAAAAAAGGAAATTTTTTTTTATACGTTGAAGATAATTCATTTTTCTATTTCTCAACAGAACTTTCATTTTACTCCGAGGACTTTGGTGAGAATATTTTATATTCATCATGGAATATGCACAGTATTAGAGTCTTTTTTCAATGTATTGTAAATAAATGTAAGAAGCAGTCGAGATGATCCCTTCGTTTTGACTAACATCATCTCAGAATGTCTCATTTACGTCAGATCAAGGATACAGATGTGATACGCTGTATACTAGAATGCCAAATTACGATTATTTAAAAAAGTTTAATCGCAAATCGCATGAAGCGATTGTATACGTTGACGCTACTAGCTATTGTGTAGTACTCGATCTGGGTGTGTTATACATTCGGTTTACTTTATTTGCATTTAGGTGTACATTCGAAATTTCTTTTGTATTCATCAGAGAAAATGAAATACTGGGAAAAGAAAATTTCTTAGTACGATGAATGACTCCGCTGTTTGAGTATTTTGATTTTGCATTTCCCGTAATTACTAACCTGGATGAGATTTATCAAAGTAAGTTTAAAATTTCTATGTATTCATATCGAACTTTCGATAAAATTGATATTATTCGGACCGATGAAATTACATTTAAAATTATTAATAAATATAAAATTTTCTTGTTCATTGAATCCATTTCTCTTTTTACTTTCTTCAAAAGCACAGTGGTAGAAGAGAATCTAGATTTTCGGGGAGTCTTGATAATAATTTGAGTCTTATGTAAGAATATAGATTTGTTTTGAAGGACTGTTTTGTTTAAAAAATGCACTCTTTATTATTGATTCATAATCACGTGTATACACTTCAGTTATACACATGACACAAAATTCTATTGATTGTATCAGTCTATCAAGGTTACTAGGATCATATTCTCATTCTCGATTAACGAGAAGATGGTGGACTTCAAATATGGTAAAGTAGTGGGAATTCATTTCAAAACTAGCACAAAGTACAACGAAATACTTCAGAATCACAGCGAAATACTTTAAAATCATACAGAAATACTTTAAAGTAGCTTAAAGTCATCTTAAGTAACCCAAATTTACTTCAAGAAGTATGCTGTGTTTCCGCTAGTCCTCCATCTTATCAATCAGAGAAACATTTCAAGAGCACTCTTAATTACTTTAAATCAATGATGAAGAAATATGACTGTCTACTTATTATTTGAATTAGAGTAAGTTGAAATAGGAGTGTCATAAGGGTCAAAATCGATTAATACTTTCCATTTTGAGAATTATTGTTCATATATGACAGTTGGCAGAATTTTTTTTATTATATCAAACAAATGATGAACTTGTCGACCTTTGGAATAACCTTGGATCACAATAATCATTAGGGAATCAATTTATTTAATTACAGTTTTTATTTTTTATTTTTCTTTAAATAAAAGATAAAAGCATATTAAATAAGACATGCCCTCTAGCACATGGTGAACATCAAGGATGCTGTAAAAATGTCAGAGAGTGTCATTCTTTGAAGAAAGGAATTTTATAATTTTAAAATCTAGACAGAGTTGTTGAAGTAAATGAAGATGAATACTGAGGAACCAAGAAAAATTTTAAATACGATGCAAACAAACTAGATAGATAAAGGATTTGAACGCATCAGTGACTTCGCAGAATCGAGTATTGATATGGTTTCAAAAGATTTATTACTTTAGAAGTAATAGGAAAGCTTGAATCTATGTGAATCAAGTGATGTGATGTCGCTGAAGTGTAATTATTGATGAAAATTGGTCATGCGAATGAAACAAAATCATTGTCACTCTTATTTTGTGATCGTATTATGTTTATGCTTGATTGATGATAGTTTTAGAAAGAATTTTTATTAAAAGCTATAAAAAGAACGTAAACAATAAAGTGATTCGTTGGTTAACTGAGTGCACCTTTTTTTATATTTCTAATCTACATTTTAATTGTACGATTGAAGGACAAAGTTTAAAATCGATATTATGTAGAAATTATTGATGTAAAAAGGTGTGATGAGTCTGAGATGCGAAAGAAAACGGCTTACACTATATGCCACAAAACGACGTAATATACCCGTGCATGGCATCTATTCATACTACGTTTTTATTTGGCGACGTACTTTCACTCATGCCGTTTTTCTATTACTTGATTTTTCTATGCATTTCGAAACGCATGCTCATTCCATTCCATTATTGGCATGGACGCTTTTTTGATTGGTGCATTTTTTCCTCGTTGGATAGGAGTCATCGTGTATTAACTACATTCTGACAGACAGTATAAAAACGTATCCAAACAGACACGAGAACATTTCTTACCGTTAGTGAAGAAAAAAGTATTCACGTAAATAACTATTTCTGAAAACTGTTTTTTATAAGATATAATTATCGATGATTGTCAAACTGTGATGATTGATCACAATTAGAGTTCGAAAAACTAACTCTGTTAAATTATTATTTACACAATAAGTCGAACACAGGACAAGTATTCTTTATCTCGATATACTTCATTTTTAGCAAAAATTTCTTCTTTTCATTTTACACCGTTGAGAATTTCTGCATTCTTAAATTGACTTTTTTTCTCACAGTAATTTATGTTATGTTCTTTTTCATTAATTGTAGGAACATTATCCTATAAGCCCTGAAAAGCATTAGAAATCAGTTAGTAGTTAGTTAATGAGAGTCTATCGAAAGATAAGTATCTTAATTATTAAAAATAGATCATGCTGTGTCTTTACTAATGATGCGCATGGCAGCTTCAAAATATACTTGAAGTTTTCTACACGAAGACAAATACCGTCTATTGATAAGTTACATCACTTTTACACCGTTTTTTAAATGTTTATTTGCGCTCTATGTTACTGACATAGTCAAAAACAGTATATTTTCAGGTATATCGAAGAAAATCTTGCCATTTCACAATCCTTTTTGGTAGTATGGCGACAATTTTTTAGGAGAAAACTAAAGAAATATTTCGAGACAATCACAACATAAATTGTGCATTGAAAAGTTATTTTATTTGTGAAACTATTCCCCATAATCGAGCGTATTCTTTTAGAACAAGAACTGTGTTCTATTGGGATATTCACTAAGCTCTTGCGATCTATTTACGGTATTGTTTAGAGAATACTTTTTCAATCAGCCATTTCCTTTTCGTACGATCATCAGATGTTTTTCTTTTGTTTTTTCTTTCATTTCACATGTGTTGAATAAGTGAAACAAACTTGTTCAATAGTGATGCATTAATAATAAATGAATCGAAAATAAAAATAGTGAGTACGAGAACGGTAAACATTTCTCTTTCTTTTGAAGACTTGATAAAGAAGTTGATTTTTTCATGTATGGAAGATTTTACTGTGACTATGTGTTACGTATAATATGTTATCATATTTTCAAATAAAGCATGCACAAACAATTGTGTCAAGTATCATTGTAAGGCCGTCAAATATCTAAATAGTTTGAAATTATAGAGATGATTTCATTCATTGTGTTTCATTCGTTTAAAAGTCCTGTTTTGATAAATCTAAATATTTTATATTTAGACTTGTGAAATGACTATTACAGAAGCTCAGAAAGCGATCGTAAAATCAACCGCACCAATCTTAAAAGAACATGGCAAAGAAATAACATCCATCTTCTACAAGCATATGTTCGAAGCTCATCCTGAATTATTAGATATATTCAATCAAACAAATCAAAAGATTGGTACACAACCATTAGCATTAGCTAACACAATTTATTTTGCTGCTGAGAATATCGATAATTTGGATGTACTAGCACCACAAGTTACACTTATTGCGCACAAACATCGTGCCGTAACTGTTTTACCAGAACATTATCCTATTGTTGGTAAATATTTACTTCAGGCAATAAAGGAATTTTTAGGCGACAAGGCAACACAAGAAATTTTAGATGCATGGGGTGCTGCTTATGAAATTATTGCAAAAATCTTCATTGATTTAGAAAAAAAACTTTACGATGAACTTGGTCCAGATGAACGTGACAAAGGCTTTGTTCCATTGACTATAGTTAAAAAAGAAACTGTTGCAAGTGGCCCCGTTGTTGCTCTTAAATTAGAACGACGTGATGGTGGGAAAATGCACAGCTATCATCCGGGACAATATATAACATTGCGTATTAAAATGGATGGCCGTTTTCACAATCGTCATTATAGTCTTTTGGAACCATTTGATGGTAAAACCTATCATGTAGCTATCAAAGATGAAGTTGATCATGAACCGAAAGGTGTTGTCTCAAATGAAATTATCGATAATTATAAAGAAGGCGATACGATTTTAACAAGTTTTCCAGCTGGCTCATTTGAATTAATCGACAATGCTGAACATCATTTATTTATTGCTGGTGGCATTGGTATAACTGTTCTCTCGTCATTGATTTTAGAATTACATAAAAGAAACAAGACTAAACTTGTCACATTAATTCAATGTGTATCCGCAAAGGAACAAGCGGCGTTCTCTGATCAATTGCAAGCGATTCTTTCAAAAGATCAATATCAACTATTTTGTCAAGGTGAAAAATTGGAAAAAGATGATTTAAAAAAAGTTTTAACAGCAGACACACATGTCTATATATGTGGTTCAATACCATTTATGAATAAAGTTGAAGATTATTTAACTGAATGTAATCATCCAGCAACTCAAATTCATACCGAAGTATTTCAACCATCACTTAGTGTGATTAGAAATGCTGTCAAAGACCAATCAACAACGAAGTCACTTTAAATTACTCCAGTGAACAATTATTGACAGATTACCAGTTTTTTTCCTTAATTCTCAAGCATCCTATATTCATTTTGCTTTGATCTCTGTCATCATTTGTTAGATTGTAGATAAAAATACACAATAAAAAGTAGTGCTTTAAAACCACTGCGTTTCATAAACTATGCATGGATAGCGCGAACTTCAAGTCATATACGACACTAGAGGGTAAGAATAATCAGAAAATGCTTTGGACAACATGAACACGAAACATTCGTCTTTATTTAGTGATGAAATTTTCAACACATAGTGAAGTGAACTGGAGGAAACGATTTTTCGCATCATTGTTTTCTGCCAGCCAGACACGTCTTCAGACCTAGATGTTCTGACTGCATGTTTTTCTAGAACGCTTTTGCTGTCATAGAAATAGAAACATTAACATCTCAGTGTAATTACAATAACGATCTTGAATCTGATGCATTCAATACCATGTCGGATTTCGATGACTGACAGAGCAAATAATTCTAATTCTTATTAGTAAAACTAGAAACAAACGGAGATAGTATCAAGGCCTGACTAATATCAAAAACTGAATATCTATAAATAGAGATGCTTTTTATTTTATTTAATTATAAGAATTATAATGCCAAAAGCAAAGATAACACCTGCACATACTCACGCACGAGAGAAAAAAACAAGAGAAAATATATTATAATGAAACTTCAATAACTTTGCACCGTATTATGAGAAAAGTAGAACAACAACAAAACACGTCTTGATTATTCTCAAAATCAGAACTTCTTTTTCAAATAGAAAATGAACCAAATCACGAAGAATATTGATCATGATGAAATGTGAAATGAAACAATCCTCCTAGTCATTAAAGAAACAAGTATTAGATTATTTCTTCTTATATTCAATTCAACAAAGCAGTTTCTCTTAAAAGTTAAATTATTATTAACTGCAAGTATCGATTCGTCAAGAGTTACTATTGAAAGAAAATATACGATTAGTTCCATGTTCATTTATTCGGTTGTTTGTTTCTTTATTTATCTCTAAATATAAATTCGATTTTTCAATCAATCAAAGATCTCGCACACCGAGATCCACAAATACATATATAATAATGAATTTGATTTTTATGAAATCATTTCCAGAAGATGTTAATTCGTTTTTTTTTTACAAATATAATTTGATCGAGACATTGATCAAACGAATCGTACATAATTATGAACTGATAATTTCATCGAAAACATTTTATAGGATAATTAAATCGATATGGTATGTAAATTAGAAAGAATCTATACCCTTAAAAGTCGAAGAGAATTTTAATGAGAATGAGGAAAAATTTACCATTAGAATAGAGCTTCTGAAACTTCGGTATGATTGTGTTATAGTTTTAAAGAAAAGTACCTTTTTCCATATCGAGATACAGAATATAAAAATCAATCAAGTAAATCTACTTTTTGGTATCATGATCCTATTGAAAATTCGTCAATGATATGACAAAGTATGAGCATCTTTAAATCGCAATACTTCACTATTTAATTATCTGGTGAAGAGGAAAATCGATTGATTTGGAATATTTCAATCGATTTTCTTACCTAAAAATTCGATTTTTTTTTGGTTAAATTTAAATGCAAAGTTGAGTATGATTCATTGGATCATATGCAACATGATATGCACTGATAGCAATCACCAGTATCCTAAAATATAATTGCTAATATTAGCTTATTTATGTAGAAACGTTATACGTCAAAGAGACTTTTTACTACTAGATAATGTCAACAGAAAAAATGATTGTTCGAATTATGATTGACCACTTTGTATAGAGACTAGATTCAACTAATATTATCCTGTTTGAACATTTCATATCTTCTTGCTGTACCCATCTAAGATACACCGACAATAGTACTGCGTCGTTTAAATCACTCATATCAATGATAGTTGATTTTATGTTTTTATGAATTTTTTCCTACGCATGCCATTGATTCAGAAGATTTCATCGTAACGCATTTGATTCTTACAAGAAGTATTTCAGATTCACATAAGATATTTGTTTTATCACTTGACAATAAAAATTTCGAAAAAAAACATAATGCCAATCTGAACCATAGCGAAAAACGTTTTTTGAAAAGCTCAAGTTAGCAATGAACAATGTTTTTAACAGTGTAGGGATTCATCCTACCATGATACTGATGACAAATGGGAATTTAGAAGAAGAAAAAAAGAGTGATATTGTTGTATGATTTTTTGTCATTTAACAACCATAGAGTATCTAAGTGTTCAATGGCATCGATATGACACACAAAGGTGAAAATCCAACGGATGTAGTACTGTTTCTTGCCCTACAGTAAAATAAATGCGAATACAATAAAATTTGTTTTTACTTGTACTTTGTCGAAGTTGTTTAGTTGATGTATGTCAAATATGATTCAACAAAATTTATTTTTGCGTACTGTCTAGTTTTGATATTTATCTTTCGGTTTGCGTCTTGAACAATATAATTTCTCTGAAGGATGAAAAAATATTTACGAATATGTTTGTTATACAGCTTTTTATTCCTTTATACTTCGAGATTTTGTTGATTCTAATTTGAAATTCATTTCTGTATAGTCTATTCATAGCGAAGAAATAGCTTGATCATTGAACAAAATTGAATAATGTAAAGAATTGTGAAAATGGTAATTATGTTCAATTAGGAATATATTTGTTCAATAACAGAAATAAGATTGATATGTAATTTTATTTTATTTACTTATGACTGCAAACAATAAAATCGATTATATGTCTCTTGTCTTACTTGCAGAAAATGCAATCAAAGTTAAAAATAATATATCGTTCATCATTTTCATTTCGAACGATAGACTCTTCGATTATGGCAACAAAAAAAGAAAAAAAATGATCAGAAATACATAGAATGAACCTGAGTATCATCATGTAAGTGTTGAACAACTTTGTTGAATGAACTGCTTGTTTATACAGGTATAAAAAGGAAGAACTAATGTTTATCGTCAACAATCAACTATTAGTCGAGCGAAGTAGAACATTAATTGGATTTTAGCATTTAGTTATTCGATCGCGTTACACTTCCCGTTTTTATTTTACAAAACAAACATTAGTTTCTATTGATTGATCACAATCGGTCGAATGTTCGAGCTCAATTTCTCGCTTCATTTAATGCTGGGCAAAGAGGTAATATATATATATGTCTATGAATATCTGTATATTCGTTGATATCATACAATATCTTCAATATGTATTCGAAATGAAAAAAGAGTGAATGACTATATCATACAATCTTTCGTTTTGTACACAACATATAACTATGTTTGAATTTTAAAATGTCTAACTCCTTCAAAACAAAACGAAGTATTCATGAGTGTTTATTAATTTTTATTTTGATATTTTGTACAAAGGAAGACATGACTTCAAGGCTGTTTGGTATCAAACAGAATCAAATGCGTATATTATAATGACAATATGTTTTCAATCATCTAGCAATAAATTCAACGTATGGAAAAAAATATATAAATATATTCTTCTATAAAAGAAAGGAAAAGAAAAATTCTACAAATTTCAAACGAACATTATAGAAACGAAAAACAAAAGGTGATCATAATGATTCGTTTATGATTAAAACAAGAACCGGGCACTGCGATGCACTAGAATACGGACGGTAATATGAACATATGTGCTTCGCATTTGTTCTTATCTTATAACCATTACTGATGTTAAGTAAACGAATACAAGAATATATCTGAAGTGAATAATCATTGATGATGACTTTAAATTATATTGAGAATAAAAATATTCGTCTCTTTTATCATTAATTAAAATCGATTGTTGCTGTCGTATAGACAAACTATCAATTAAACTTAGAGTCACATTAAGATATCGATCATCCTCATCTGTCGAATAAGGTATAAAATAATTAGTAATCGTCTAAAACAAAAGGAAACAATTAAAAAATCATCCATAGCAATAAGAGAAAGTAATCTTACATGAGGAAATTCAATAGAGACAATGTCGACACGATGAGGTAATTTTTCAATACGTAATCGATAGGATACATTATTAACTAATTTATCAAATATAAATAATACTTAATTGATCAAGCAATGTGACAACAGAAAAACGAAAACGATTCCTTACCAGTCGAATGAATATTTTGCCAAAACAAATTAAAACCTGATCCATTTCTTCTAACAATAAGATCAAGAGGCGGTAATGATGAAAAGATGTCAACTTGAACAAAAACAAAATTAAAAAATAATCATTTCTATCGAAAACGGAAAAAGAAAACGAACTCAAAAAAAAAAGAATTTACTTGTCTTTCGATCTGTTTGACACGGAGGACGAATTAAACCATAAACATCTGTTAATTCACATGAACTAACATTAAAATAGAATCGAAACGATTTCTTTTTGTTCGAACCAATTGCATTTATATTCACTAGATATGTACAATTAAAACGTAAATCATATAATTGAAAATAATTTTGTATTGTAACAGCATCACGTCTATAACAACATGAAAACACATCTGAATAACATTCATTTTCAATCCAATATATATCATATTGTTTGATTCTTGAATCACTATTTTTTGTCCATGATATATTTGTTTTAATCAATCCATTGATAAAGTATGATTTTGATATTTGAAGATTTTTTATTGGAAAAAATTCTTCATCAGCATTAAACCGAATTACTAATGGTTGACTCATTTGGTTATGATTGCCTTTGGATATAACCATTGAACGAATCTGTAAGGAAATCACAAGTAGATACTTGACTTCTTCAGACAGAATGAGTACATACTTTGAATAGATAGGAGTTGTCTAGAGAAAGAAACGGAATGGTAAATTCCAATGGAGATAATGATGATGATATATCAATACTATTTACAAGTGATGATTGATCATTCTCGGATTTCCAAACGATCTAATAGACAAAGAAGAAAAGGAAATATTAATTGCAGTGCTGATGGTGTCGTTTTATCAAGAAAAAACATCCGACATCCGACACGACTTTATATATTAGGTATCATCAGATACGTGGGCTAATTTAAAAACATGATTTATACTCGCCATACCTGATATCCGTGGACGGGTAAATTAGGTTTTAACCATGTTAAAGTAATGTTCATACTATTGGAATTTAATTGATAATCTTTAACGGACAAATTTTTCGGTGACTCTATTAGTGATGGTAATGAGTGTGATTGATTTGCTAAAAACCAGAATAGTGAAAATTTTTAAAATACCATGTTGATTTTTGTTTGCAAATAGAAATCTTACTCAAACGAAAAAGTTTTGTTGTTATTGAAAACGGTGAATATCCAAATCTTGTAACAGTAGCAACACGAAATCTGTACCATCGATTATCACGTTGAATATTTCTTATGATTGCTTTTGTATGTGAAACTTCTTCTTTGACAAAACCCCATTTCGAGACAAGTTCATATTGATTCATGTCACTTTTTGGTAATATCCATTGTGCTTCAATAACATAAAATATTGGTTCCATATTCAACATATCATGAGAATTCCATTTTAAACGAACTGTTCGTCGACTTTTTCGTTCAATGGCTGTGACATTATAGGGTTGAGGAATTTTTCCTAATGTGTCGAATCATTTATTTTTATGATTGAAATAAATCAATACAACATACTCGAACAATCATTCGATGATGAACACAATTGACAATTACCTGTCAAACAGTTTGCTTGTTGCTGATAAAGATTTTGAATAAACATACAACTTTGTTCACATTCAAGAATTTTTAACTAGCATGAGAAGAAAAAAAAAGAGAAAAATTCATTTCAGATTTTTGCTTTTATAAGTAAACACTGTCTATCACGATGATTCCTTTATCAGAATGATATAATGACTTCAACAGATATGAGGTCAGACTCGAAAAAGAAACATCGAACATAACTTACTGTGGAACAGATTGCTTGACAACTTTGTTTATTTGATAAAAGAAGTGGCGGATCTAAGTCACATGGGAGAAGACACTAGAAAAGGAAAAGCAACTAGCTTGTTAACATATTAATGAGAAACAATGATCTGATTTCCAACTGGTCAATAGTCGATGGTTTGTCGATCAGTTAGAATCTTTCTAATTGAATTAGATAGACATTGGACACTCATTAGTTGTGCCTGCATACATATGCAGTGGTTATCATACGAGACAATCTAACCATATCTCCTCCTCCTCCTCCTACTTCTTATCTCTACTGTATTCGGTCAATTTACTTACCGAACTACATGTGATCAGACGTGGACAACGTTCCCAGATAGTTCGCCATGGTAATCTAAGTACATTTGTCGCCTAAAAACAATGAAAAACTAATAAAAATAAAAACGGATCATCATTATTTTAAAGTCAACACCATTAAAAATGAAAAGCAAATGGAAAAATATATTTTGTCATTGTATTAAATGACTGTACAGACGACAACTCATTTATTCTATAGAAAAGATAACAAAAATAATGTGCAGAATAAATGAGAATCGGAAGCACTTGTATTGTATGACAGCTGTATTTTGCTTTTCCCTATTCGAACTGAAACAAAATCAAACTTGAGAATTGTGTTTGTCAAATGGATTAATTGACACAGTTCATGTACACACCTTTAGGGTTAATGAAACACGATAAAAAGAAAAGACGAATTCTAGATTTACCAATAGTCGTTTGGCTTTACTATTGATGTTCATTGATGGTATTGAACGCTGTTGTTGGTATTGTTGATTAGAATTTCTATATTCATATAAACATCGAGCTTTACATTGTGCGGACAATAAAGAATCATATCGAACATTGGACATATGTTGTGTTTTTAATGTAATAATATGAAGAAAAAGTATTTTCAGAATAAATAAAATCATGTTCGCTTTGAATGCCTATACTGATTGTATATGTTTTGATAAAGATCAAACGCTTAAATTAGCTACTGAACTAATGTATGTATCGGCCGCGATTTTTCCGAAGTGTGAGACGATAGTGAATGTATTTGTCGACTCACAACACTCGACGATTTTTTTTCTTTTCTTTTCTTCTCTCCTCCTCTCTTCTCGCCCTCTTATATTTCTCTCGTTCGTTTGCGTTCCTCATTCTTCGGTCTATTTATTTTTTGAACTTCGACACGTACAGAAGAACAAGAGTGAATTGTATATATGTATTAAAAAAGAAAAAAGAAAAACGAGAACAATATAAATTATTCCATCATTGTCGATCATCGACCGTGTGCGTATATGTGTATTGTGCTCTATTTAGATCTCAGATAGATTAGAATCACAATCGCATTTATGTTTTCAAGTGATAGGATATAGTTCGATTTAAAAATTCAGAGAAATAAAAGCAAAACGGAAATATCTTGATCAATAATGACAGGAAAAAATAATGCATTGTGATTAATCATTCAAGTAGTTGAATAATCAGTCTTCAAAATGACATAATCCTATCGTCGCCTGTTTTAAAGTGCAGTTCTTTTTCCTCATATTCTTAATACTATTGAAGGAAAGAAAAAATTTGTTTCCTTTTGTTTTTATCTTATCGGTTGTTTGATTATGATGATGACAGATCTAAAAAATCGAATTCGAGATGCATGAGAAGAGAAAGAAAATATGTCACGCAAATTAGTTTCTCATTCTGGTATGGGGTAATGTATGTGATCGATTCATAACGAAACGGAAATGGCGTAATAAGACGCCGCTATTCTTTGTCAATAGAGAAAAAGAAAAGGCATGAGACCCATCAAATTAATTTATTCTAACAATTGTGAAGTGTTCTTTTTGCTGTCGTGGTCAATTTTAGTTTTCACTTCTCGTTCTTTTACTCTCTCCGTTGGTATGCTCATATTTATATTGATCTATGATGGTAAACATCATACTACATTATAGAAATAATTGGCAGAATAGTTTCAAATGTTTTCTTTTTTATTTATTAAACACAAAACAGACAACTAATTGACGTATACAAAAATAACTGCACTACTTTCATTTAAGTGCCAGAAAATGCGTAGAAGTCACGTCTTGCTGTGAACATTTGACATTTAATCGTCATTTACTTTTCAATTGGTCTGTTTGACGAGCATATCATTCGATGTTTGATTAATGAACTGCCCTTTGCGATATAACACAGACAATTTGTTATTAGAACTCTTTGTAATCGATAATCGAAATTAATACCTAAGAAAAAGAAAGATTTTTTTTATCTGTACGAAATAAATGATCGTTATTATGATGACTAAATGTTGAATGATAGTACGTTTGAGTGTTCGTGTTCCATGACATTCAACAATTCACTTCGATGTATCTCATCAATGAACGTTGTACTAAAATTTAGACTGTCCTTGAATGTTTTTTTAATTTTTTAAATACAATAAACATGCCTTAGTGAAGTTACGATAAAAATTGATCATGTGTTTTCAATCTGGTGTGATCGTTTTAGAATGAAATTGAACGAATGGTTGCAAGTTAGCAGAAAAGCTTTATTCTACTTGGCCGAATGTTTTGATTCTGTTCAGCTCTTTCTTAAATACATCTCTGAAATTTGATATATTGATAAACGAAATCTAGATTCATTTATTGAGTACTGGGTATTAATCATGAGAATAAAACTATTTTTCTCGTATTTTTTCAATCAATGACAATTAAAAATAGAATATCATTCAAATTCTTTTTCATAGTTAAGATTAATCAATAGAATATATTTTTGAATCTGTCAGATATACTACTCTGATAACTTGTCAAATCAAGATCTAATCTATATGACAATAGATTTGCTTCTACTTGATATTGTGATATACATTAATGAATGTTTCATCGTTGATTATCTTTGAAGATAAGAATATTTTATTGAAGCGCTTGCATCGTTCCATGAAATGAAAAAATGACCTTAATCTGTCTTTTCATAGTCTATATTCTAATTTTGATTTAGCATTAACATATTCATTTGACAACGCATAATAACTCATGAATTCTAAAGTTCACTTTCATAATAATAATCAAGTTCTCTTGTTCTCATCGTTCGTGTTCGAAAACATCAAGCATGCTTGTATCAATGAATGCAAATCCGAATTTTTTTATACATACAAATGCATCAGTAGTAAATCATCAATAACTGATCCATGTTCCTTTCGATTTTAAAATTCATTTTCAGTTTTTTATTCCAACAATATACACGTATATTTGCTGATTGAGTACAATAGTGAGTCTTATAAGACTCTATCGATTGCTATTGTTTCACTTCTCTTTGTTTAGGGATAGCTAACAGAAAAAGTATAGTAAAATGATGCCTATTCGAGTATACACAAAACTATGAAGGAGATCGAACGAAACTTCTAAGTCTTCACTATCATACATATAGATAATTACGTTGCAGTCAATATTGTATGTTGTTGTTCAGTTATGTGATAGATCATTCAATGGCAGGTTTTTAGAATTTTGATAATTCAAAATAACTATTTTGTATAGTTTTCATCAGAAAGTGATGGAAAAGAATATATGATGAGAACAAGTCTTTCGAAACGACGAACTATTTCACTAGTTTGATAAATCTGTCGAGGTCATAATAACAATTATTTCATCTTTTGCTATAATCATCATTAAGTGCTTTTGATAAGTTATCCACGAAACCTTAGTTTCGTGTGGAATAGAGAAGAAAACATGAAAACTATTTTTTACGACGATTTGAAATACTCTCAATGCTTCTTATATATCTTCCTTTAAGAATACTCATGGAAAATTCGAAATGTTGAATCTACTCACTAAATCTACAAAATTATTCTTATTTCTAGTCAAATTCCTTAATTGAATTTTGATATATGTGAAAATTATAACCCAGTTATAGTACGGTATCGAAATGAGTGCTACTGAAACAAGTATCAATATGCAGACTGGAATCTGAATTTACCTCGTCAGTCCAATTGGGACACAGAAAAGATTTCTATAGAGAGTGCATGTGGGAATTATGTAAGGCCTGTGGGTTTATGTCAATGTAATGCAATGTAGTTAATATAATTTTTAACTGTTCTCATGAGTTTCCAATGAAAAAAATAAGCGCTACAGACGATCTAGGAGCTCGATTTATTGCCTAGCAAAAATAAAATGTATTTTGAAAGATCTTTTGAAAAGCAAATTTTAGAAAACATCTTTACCGAGAGCCTTACACAATATATTTTGTATGTCATGTGAATTCTTCGGATAGTACTTTCGGTAGATTCATGAGTTCTTACTTTTCTCAGACTTTTGGCCTCTAACAATAAACAACTCACTAATCACAGGACCTCAAAACAACTCTTTAGGATGATTCGTGATATTTTCCTCGCTAACTCTAATTATTTTCCCTCGATTAGCTCAACATCAGCCACAAGTGTCAAGACATACCGTTCACTTGATGATTTTCATGCGCACGATTATATTGAAATTGTAGTGCGTTCAATATGAGACTTCGTCAGTCTGGAATTCATCATGTATGTGTTCGTTATGAAATCCACAGTTCTACGTTTTTCTTTTAAATGTGACAATTTCCTCTATGATAGGAATCTATGCATGCCATGTTTATAGTCGTCGTCGTCGATCTTTTCATACCGGTAGACGAAAACGTTTGTGCTGATCGTGAGCACATGAATTGTCGTAGTTTCTATTTTAACGAAGTAATAAAATTTGCTGTAAAAAGAGGAGCAGTCTAAG
>OENT01001753.1:0-35229 GCA_900239685.1 Rotaria macrura | reverse complement strand
TAAATGCCAGGAAAAAACTTAGTCACTATTTATAATGTAGCCATGGGAGTAGAGAATATGCTTACGCAAACATGTAAAGAGCATCTTTTTTAACATGAATCAGATCAAAGTCAAGATTTGGTGTTATTTTTTGAAACGTTGATCAGCTGTGCTTGCAATAAGTCGTACGAAACTTTTCACAGAATAATCAACAATGTAAACACGCCCAATGCCTTCCAGTTGGATAAGATTTCTATTTTCTTCATAAAGGATCGATTCAATAAAGACTTAAGGGATGGAATTAAAAGAATTAAATAGGAGTATATTGAGTATATTGAACATACGATCAAAATCCTCTTCAGATTTTTGTATAAGAGGTGTATAAATATAAAACAAGTTCAAACACATGATTTACATGGCAAATGAGCTTGTTCTTTATCAGGTTTAAAAATTTTATTAAAAAGAATAATTTAGTATAATAACTAATAAATGACTCAATTTGTTATCCATGAGATCACTGGTGTTTCTCGGCGACATACAATTGAACTGTGAGTATATGCGCACTTCTATAATTCATAAAAAAATCATCTAATATCTTATGAAACAAATATTCTAGACTAGATTTAGATATTCTCGTTCGTACACAGGTTACATACGATAGTTTCTTTTTTTATGTAATCGTGTGAACCCATCTTACATAGTGATTGTAGAAAATCATGCTAAAGAACTAGCATACTATGATGGTCATTGTAAACGTTGCGCACTTTAAATCTTGAAACAGAAAATGGGTTGACTTAAACTTGTGCAATAAAAGATAATTAATTTCTATAGGACTTCGTCTTGGTTGCTTATGACCATGACCTATATTCTGATTGAAACACGAAAATGGTTTCATGACCATTGGTAGATGACGTTATGTAATTAGAATTGGTTTGGAATATACTGTAACGTTGCGTATCGATATACTTGAGAAGTATGGGTCTAGTTTTCTAAAGAGAGATTAACTTGGGACTAATCATATTGAAACTCGTAACAGTATATTTTTTTAATAGTTCATCAACATTACAATAGAAGAAGAAGAAGAAGAAGGAGAAAAACATATTGATTTCTTCAACTTCTCTGAAGTATTCAAATCGAAAGTACGGTCATGTAAACCATTATTCATTGTTACTACTTCAGAGAACACAGACAAGAAAAAAAAAGACTTATTTGATTATATTATAAAGAAGAATATTAATCGTAAGATTTTATCTGGTAATCTATCTGGACAGTATAGAGATAGCATTCATGAAGTCAATTTAGAATAAAACACACACAACTTGTTTTTTTTTAAATCATTCGCTTAAACTTTGTCGAAATAAATAGAACTGATTCAATAGACAAGGGAAAATGTAATTTTCAGTTAGGTGTTTTCTAGTTCATATGTGAAATAAATTCTAGTAATACGATCAACTATCATTAAGTCAGAGCTGAAAGCAGCATTATTTCCACTTAGCCTTATTAAATTTCATAACCTTGTATTTATTAGACATTTATCTTAAGAAAAAAAAGTAAAAGTTTTTGATATCTTTATGCCCGATCATATACACAGTATCTATGTTTCTTTTCTTTATGACACTTGAATATTACATACTAAAAATTGCCTAGGTCTGTTCGAGATTGTATTTCGAAAATTAGGTCATTTCAAGTAATTAATACACGGAAGAATTTTGGTATAAGGAAAAAGAATGTTTTGAAGAATATCATGTATATAGATATAGAATGATCAGAAACCTTTTCTTGATTGTCATTTCTTTATCAGATGACATTTCATGAAAAGAAAGAATTTCCGTTTCGAATGATGAGGACCATCTCTTGCCTATTTCCTCTTCAATTATAACTAGAAAATTATTAATCTGACAACCCACGATGTCTTATTTATGCATTGAATTATTACAATCACTATAATAAGTTATATAGATGTATCTTGTTTACGCAGAATCGCTACTATTTAATGAAGATGAGTAGTTGTAATCAAAGACATATATATCGTTATATTTTTCAGCAAATCAGTTCATCGATCGAACCAATTCAAAAATTAGATTATTATGGCCACGTAGTCAACGCTACGGACACATATGAACACAGAAACGTGTTAATATACTGTAATTACAAGTATTCACTTTTGAAGACATGTGCCTTATCTTTAATGATTTTGACAAAACAAAAAACCTTTTATACCATCCATAGTTTTCCATTTATTCAGTCGATAGCAAACACATTTATCTGTCTATCTACCTAAGATCAACGATTTCATCGGATTTCAGTCGGCAATTATAGACATCTTGCTGAAAACCATAAAATCTGCTTCTAAATTACAGATCGATCTGACATGTACTGAGTTCGAAGATAATCAATTAAGTTGAGCTGGCTGATAAGGATAAATCTTTTGTTTCAAAGTAATCAAATTTCAGAAGAGAAAAATCTTCGGAATCGTACCAACATGTTTGAGATTGGATTACACAAAACATAATATCATGATCGAGTAACTTTCAATAATTTCGAAAATAAGAATAGAGATTCATAGACGATATTGACCAATTAACTACAGTTGACCGTAATTCTGTTGCCAGAGAAAATTCTGTGCTTTTGATTCTTACTCTTGCATTACACTTTAGAAGAAATTTTAATAGCATCGAGATATATTTCATCTATGACATTGACAATGGTTCTTTTCAACTAAACGACTACTCTCTAACAAATAACTCGTAAGGAAGATACAATGTGACACTTTAGTTTTCCATCTTGGAGGCGTTTGAAAATTGCTTTTTGATCTGATTTTGAACTCGTTCAATAGAGAATTCATGTTTTTCAAAAATCTGTCGAACCCAGTTCTTCAATTTAGCCTTTTGAGCGGAAGCTAAAGTCAAATGCTTGATACCTGCGCAATCATGTATCTGTATAGTGAAAACATCGATGGAAATATTGTCAATCGATTGTACTTAAGTTTCAAGTGTGTCACGGAATTCTATAAATAATTCAACACCTTTTGATGGAATTTTCAAAATTTTAGAATAAGTATTTATAGAAAATTGTTGAAGTTGAAAATGTGAAAACACTGAAAAATGTTCTTTCCTGACAGAGCCTATTACATTGTACTCTGTTGATTCTAAAGAGCCTAAACGGTTTAACTGTTCAAATCACTATTTCTGTCATTCTACTCAGAGTTAGATTCTGCATATGAGCAATTTATATGGCGAGCCTGTCTCTGGGCAAAATTATTTTTCGAAATACATCCAAAAATGGACTCCACTTATTACTTCGAAGGTGTTTTCTTATGAATAAGAGTACTAAAGTATTGCAAAAGTCGTGGAAATATAGAGTACGACATTCGCAATCTAATGATGTTAAATACTTTAGTTTGTACATTTTGACTTTGTTGAGCACCGGCTTAAACAAATCAATTGATAGTTGGACAGAATTAGAATTCGTAAATAGATTATTGAATGGGAGTTAATCTTTGCAATTTTGTACCTGCAATAAAGATCGATTTGAAAATTTCACTGTACAGTTTCCTAAAGAAAAGAATTCTCTATCAAATGAGCTCACAGCCAGAGTGTCAAAGGATTGTTAAGTGTGCTATTTTTCAAGACCTGAAATTTCGATCAAAATATGACTGTATGCAATGTAAACAGGAAACATCGACTGATCTCTTCTACATAGAAACTAAGAAATAATAATTGCGCATCCTTTATTTTTACCATAACAGAGTTTGTGTCTACTTTTTAATCAGCATGAATAATTTTCAACTTTCGCTTTAGCAAGCATGAAGTAGGCAAAGTATAATAAACGTTAGCTTTAGGATGATTTTAGTTGCAATATAAAACCAAAACTAATTATGATTAGTAAAAGCGTAATGAGAAAATGAAAAGTCCGACCTAATTATTAAAATAGATCTCAGAAACGTTTTTTTTAGAGTCCGTTCAAAATGAAGAACGAACAATTTAGATTTGTTTTTGTGGAATTGAAACGAAAGAAAGTGTAGTTTGCCTTCTATATATATATAAATGATGAGAATGATTATTACAAGGTCATCATAGATGAGGTAGTGATGCAATCAAGAACAAGCTAAGTAGTGTATAGTATACAGTTACGGTAATTGTTTATTTCAAATGACGACAAAATTCAATCACTTCACCACCGTACAGTTGTCGTTACCTTTCCCTTGAATATTTTATCGAAAAGTGAGTCGTAAATAAAATCGATTTTAATCGATTAAAAAGAGCAGCATAATTATAGCATTAATAATTGATCTTTCTTGCTGACACACTTTGTCGTAATGATATTGCGAAGACTGGATATTTTCACTGCTAATAGTATATAAGTCATAGGCTATACATCGTTTCTACACGATTGGCATCAGTGATGCAGACGTATTTATAGAGTTGTATACATTTGTCGTACTTATTGATCTTGGACATGAATAACATCATGCATATTTTTCGAAAATCTCAGTGTGACTCTTTTTGAAGTCATTAGTACATGAAGATACTAATTCAGAAAGACAAAATTCTTTACTATGATAAATTAAAAGTTATTCTCATTATTAAACGACTGCTTCACATTCGTAAATGACCGTCAAAGATTGTCATACATGAAAAAAACGGAACAAGAATTTAAAAATATTGATCTAATGCTGCTTTTAAGCAAGAGAACTTTTGAAAAATATTCAATAGATGTGGTACAAAAACCTTAAAACTCTATATAAAATACTTGTAAAAGAAACATGTACATTAGAAGTTCATTTTTAATATTAAATGTTATATATATTTTTTTATTAACATGGTCTTGTATTCTTAGTTCCTTTTGAACTAATATCTCCCATTAATGATTGCACTAAAGTTAATATTGTTATAAATACACCGATGGCAACATAAAAAATTGCTACGCTGATTGAAAATATGTTTTCCCTTGAACATATCCATTTTTCTTCCGTATGAAAATATAAACAAAGGCCTATGAAGAAGAATATTAAATAGAAATTTCAAAACAAACTTATCTTTAGCTTTTGTACCTGGAAAAATGAAAATAAAACTTGCTGCGAGTGCTCCTAAATAATGTATGGCTAATGATATATTCGGTAAAAATACAGCACCAACTAATGTTGTAAAAAACCATAAACTAACAATTAAAATTCGTCGTTTTATTGAATGATGTTGATTATTTGCTGAGAACGAATCAATAGCAGTTCTCGTAAAAACAAAATAAGTACAAGTTAACTTTTTTTTTGAAAAATTCCCTCATACCTGCCACAAAATAAATTTACTGGATAAGCTGTATACGTTTTAATTGCTACCATAATAACTGCAATAAGAACAGCAGGTAAATTCGGATCATAAGACATCTAGTGAATAGAAAGTAAAAACAAAATTTCCCAGTAGGATTTATATTAGTTGCTAGTTTACATAAGATAATTAGAATCTCTTTATATTTCGTTGGTTGATAAATACCAAAATAAAAAGAAATCCTTTTCAATTACTTTCTATTACAGATAACATTATGATATGTAACTTTCTCCATGACGTACTTCTCTGATAAGCAATTTCATTTTGAGATGTTTGCGAAGTTGTATTTTTTTTCACACGACCGCAGTTATTGTTTCAAATCAATATCAACGTTATCTTATCTGAAGATTTTATGAGAAGATCAACAAAACATAACTTAGACTTTTAGCTCTAGAAATATATGGCAGTAAGATGAACATTGACATGTTGCCGTCTTTTTATTAGAACAAATGGTCTGCTTTCTTGTTTCAATTCTATACACTGAAAGGTAAAGTTGCAAAAGATCGAAAGAACAAAATCTGAAAAGTCAAAAGCTTCAAAGACAGAATCTGGAAAAGGGCAAATTCCGAATTTTTTAAAATTTTTATTCGAAAAGAATATGATTGACATAAAAAATCTATTCTTTCTCGTACGACTTGGGTGTGAGTGCTGGTGAGGACCTTCTATTGACTTTCATGCACACCGATAATCACATTCACGTACCCATACGAAAAATCCAGCGGTACACATGTTCACACTCAAAAGTGTGTCGCATGCAACAGATGCTTCAAATACTGTTAACTTGATTCGATAATGTAAATAAATTTGAAAACTTTGGATTTGTCCGAGAGTTATGTGTACTTCAAAAAGTGAATGAAACAAATCAGTCATTCTCGAATGTGTGCACGGAAGAAGTATCTTGGTAAACCTTTTTGGGTAACTCCAAAACTACTGGTCATCTCAGACACATCTAGGCAATTTCGTTTCTAGATGCAGTTTTTGTGCATTTTGAGACCTTTTTTCAGCCAATGTTTTGTTAGAAAACTACGATTTGGTTCGAAACTAGTATCAGATTCGGAATCAACGTTTAAGACTGAGTCAATTTATATAAGTTGTGGATAATTCTAAGAAAAAACAGTTGTTTTTTGAAAAAATCCCTGTACCGCACCTCAGGGATTGTTCGGTGAAAAATGACAATTTTTTCGATAACTCCGCCATTTCTTGCAGGATTCTTCTCATCTTCGAACTCGACCGAGATATTCATGAGACAATTCTGTGTACGAAATTTCAGCTCAATCGAATGTATTTGTAAAGAGTTATCGTTTAAACGGCCGGACGGCTGGACACGCTGACCGATTCTAGAGTGTACTCACTTTTTGAGTACACAAAAACGATGTTCAAGACTAATGGGTGCCACCGAAGAAATTGCCTCCTTTTGATAGACTGTTTTTGAAAGCTAGATTGGATGAGAAAATTTCGTTCTGATGCTAAAAGATAAAGAGTTTTGTCTAGATTTTATTGAGTTTTTCTTTGCAAAATTAGTATTTGTTCTTCTCTTGTACTATTAAAGGTATTGGATACCACAAAAACACGATTCACTCAACTGCAAAATGTGACACTTTTGTAGTCCAATTTTTGCCCGATGAATTATAGTTCAGAAATTTCTTCTTGCTACGAAGCGATGCAGAACATTTCGATGTATCTAGTGGTGTTTCGACTTTTTTATGCTTAATTCTTTTGCTTCGTAAAAACAAAACATCAAGAAAATATACTCTGGCAACGAAATCTTACTTTGCGTTGCCGATTTTCGCAAAACTTGGTTTTAAAAAACACTACTCTTTCAATTTTATTCGAATGGAGAAATGTTATCCGTAGATTTGGTATTGAGTTTCAAAAACAGATACGTCACTGTGGTTTATAATACTGTATTTGAATAGTGTATGTAAAACCATTGGACGAAGAAAACTAACACTTTATTTCAGTTAAATGCTGAGCACATCATGATTTTGTGACATCCAGTCGCTTTAGTACTACAATAGAAGAACAAATGCTAATTTTGCCAAGAACATATCAATAAAAATCTAGACAAAATTCTCTATCTTTTGGCATCAGAACGAAATTTTCTCATGCAATTTAACTTTCGAAAACAGCCTATCAAAAGCCGGCTATTTCTTCGGAAGCACCCGTTATTTACAAGGTCGATCTTTTTATGTCACAAAAGATCCAAAGAATAAATTCATCATTGTAGGTCAATTCCACAAAACAATTTTTACATTGTACTTGAATGAGCTATGTTACATATCCAAAAATTTGACGATGCCATCACTTCCCCCTTCGGAGATGCGGCTTCTTCAGTAGAAGAAGTTATCATGTACCACTTGAGAAGTAATATCTCATTTAGACATGTTCATCACCTACACCCACATCACTCGCTGTAGATACAGTTTCTGTGGGAGAAGAAGTGCTGGCATCTCTAAATTCTAGAATATATGATACTACTGATTTGGATTGCATTCACTAAACAAAACCAAAATCTTAATTTTCTTACTCACTCGCAGTATACAATATTTTTGATATTTTGCGCATGTGAGATCATTTTTTTCGAGATTCTTGATTTTCGATGTTTTGTCATCAAATCGGTTCGAACACTCATCGACTGACAAAATCGTCGTTATGTGAAGTCTGAAGTTGTTTTGATTTTATTGAGCAGAAAATAATTTTACAAAAAAAAGTCGACAAAAGAATTCCTGCAAGTGTTACGAGTCTTCGAAACGATATCAATTAAAGAAATGCTACTCTATTTTGGGGATTTCACCCAACATTGATGAAATGATCAAGAAAAAACACATAGCTTTCAAAGGGTAAAACAAAAGTCTATGTTACATTTTTGCCCGATTCGACTATCTTTTTAATCATTATTTAGATCAAAATCATAAATGTATATTTTATCTTCGAATAGTAGCATGCAGTCTTTTAGTGGTTGGTGAATTTCAGAAGAACAATATCGCTTTATGATTAAAACTAAACATCGTATTTTGATGACTCTGTTCTTGCTCACTCAGATTAAAAAAGGATACTTGTTTAATAATTCGATTGTTAAAGCTTCAATGCCTTAGTATTTCGAATTGAACATTTTTCCTTGACAAAGAGCCGTCTCAGATACTTATGCCTTGAAAGTTGAAAATAGATCTCTTAGTCTGAGTCAAAAATGGATTTAAAAATGGAGATATAACAAAATTTCAATTTAATAGAAGAACCCGATTCCATCTTTTGAAAGTTACAGTCTCATAACAATGTGATTTCATCTGTAAAAATCTTCTGTACTAATAAAGTCGATTCAAAAGCTCAAAGCATACGTTTAGAATATTTACTGATAGGAGTTACGTGGATAGGTCATGAAGATTAATGAATACATCTAAGACCATGTACGGAGCTTCTCTAAGGTCTAGTCATATAATAGTGGACGTACCACAGAAATTTTCAATAAGATTTTGAGATCCACCATAGACATTAATAAATGATCTTGCGCTAGTATTATATATCTGATGTCGAATTTTCAGTCTTTTATTATGATGTTCTTGGAAGATATTCTATTGACAAGAGATAGAAATATCTCAATCGACAATTCGAAATCTTCTTAGTAGATTCTAACTAGGCTTCGGAAAAGTTTTAACAAACAGTTCTCAATCAAGAAAAACTATTGGCTCATAGACCAGTAATAAGGCTCAATTAGGTAGAAAAAGGCTTTCTATATTTGTTACCTATATGTGTGTGTACTTTTCATTGAAAAAAGAAATCTATTGGCTATTATGGCACTTATCGGAGAATTTTAAAAGTTGATATTAAGAAAACAAGGATTTACACGAGAAAAATGTCCTAGTCAACCAAAAACGATTCAATTTTTGAAGCAAGGTAGACTAGAAATCATTAAAGAATTTGTTATTTTTGAAAGAACACACTTTAAAGATTATCTTTCACTAAAATTCTTTCGACTGTGATTCTATTTTTGACGCTAACTAACATGTTCGAACTAGTAAACTAGCCCAGGATTTTTCTTTTTATTCGGACATATTTGAACATCTATCAATCAAAGTCAAAAGAAAGACATATGCACTTGTTAAACTTCTAACAACTATTGTGGAAAGTAACGGAAGTAGAAATCTTCTTTTAAGTTTTGCTAGTTATCTTACCAATATATCATGATCAACATTCACTCCAAATGTCAGATAACCACAAATGGCTACTAAGCAATAACTAAATATTAAAACAACTGTTGATGCCAATGTTGCTTTAATACAATCAGCACGTGTCTTTAATGATACGAAAACAGGTACAGCATTTACATGTGCCTGAGTACCAAAAAAGAAAATACATTGTTGTTTGATTCATCAAAACAGATTTATATACATTATAAACTTTACTCACTTGATAACAAAAACACATTGTTGGTAGTACTAAAAAAATATCTGTCCATGAGTCAGGACTAAAAGTAATCGAAAAAAAATTAATTTAAAAAATTTTCAAACTATTATTCTATACCTTTTCTTAACAACAACATTTTTCCGATGTTCTCTGAAATATTCAATCGGCACCATGATGACAACATAAATAATAGCCAATACACCGAGCATACTAAATTTTAAGTTTTAATATTTAAATTCTATTCGTTTGCTTTACCTCGGAATTTGAAGAAATTTAATTGTCTTCGAAAAGCATAAAGGAAAAACTAGAAACATTGATGTAACAATTATCATTAGTCGACGATCAAGATACCAATGAGAACAATAATGTTCACCGGCAGCAAAAGTTAGAACTAAATCGATAGAAAAGCAGACCTACACTATGAAATATTTAATTTTTCGAATTCATATATTTATCGTACATCGATCTAGTTGATCACCAATGATAATAAAAAATGTTATACTTAGACCATACCTAGAAATAATGTTATTACTCATCATACAGAAATAATTCTTTACTTAAAATGATAAAATGACTACTCTACATGTACAAAATAATACAAATAGAACAAACTCTTTGCCACATTTTTCCACATTTCAATAGAACGAACGTTTCAAACGATGATGTTGATCGATCACAACAAACAAATAAAATAGCATAAGCACCAATTACCAAGAGTACAACAATCTAATCAATCGGTTGAATAATAAAAATAGAAATTCTCAAAATAAATAAACATACAGCATGAAGTACTGAACTTATCATGATTCCTCCAGCATCATCATAAGCTTTGGCAACATTCAACAGACCAGCCTAATTATGAAAAAATAAAACACATCACAATTGATTACATATATACGTATCTCAACATGTCAATCAAATACAACAAATAAATGGCAATAAAAGACCTACTGTGCTTTTCTTCGATATCAATATATACGTAGGAAAAAATTGTACCTATGCACTTAGTTTTAATTACTTAGTTATCTAAAATACTGTTGGTTTTTCCATGGGTTTACGTTGAAATATAATAAACAACGTCACGATTTTAATCGTCGAAAGAAATAGCGAAGTATGAGTATTCATAAAAGTCGAATAGAAAAAGTGTCTTGTTACCAGCGACGTCAACTACGTAATCTTTCACATTTCAAATCATGTACCGATTGCATTTAAATAGTTGCTTTGTGTAAACAAAAGGAATACATGTAAAATTAATCATAGATTATTACCAAACTACAGCATAAATCAGTAGTCATTCACGGTATGATTCTACTTTTGATCATTTAGAAAATGTTCATAAATTGAAAATGGAAAATTTTTACATGAAAGAATGACACTTGCGTGAAATTTGGAAAATTCTCCCTTCGCATTGTCTCCTATTCAATCTCAACAATGCAAATTGTACATAGTCGAAAGCAGTATAATCTATCGTATTCGAAATTCTTTAATTTATATTCAAACGATCGATACTAACTTTCGAGCAAAACATTTATTTTCTTAAATTTCATTCTGATATAGTAAAATTGAAGATATACGATTGCAACTAGGAATGTAACAATACCATTTGTAGATACTTAAAGATTGCCAATTTTCACAATGAAGATCTATCAATGCCAACCAATACTCTGTGTCACTTATTACCAACTAACTTAGCTCTATCTGATATGAGAATATAAAATACCAATACCAACAGAAAAGATCTCTAGTATTCGTGAGTATTGGCAGGTCTTCATTGAGAAAATTGGCAATCTTTAGGTGTCTGCAAATGTTATTGTTACATCCTTAATTGCAATGTATTGGGTAGCAATCGTTTTCAAAAATTGAAAATTTTATTGTATTGAATCTGCCCGAAAAAATTGTTTACTTATGTTTCGTTGAATTCATTTTAAATTCTAACAGATTTCATATCAATAATTTCTAAAATTATAAGTATAGCATTATGCAAAAAATTCTTTTATTATCGATAATTCTGAATTTTTTTCATAATCGGTTAATGATTTCTTAGTTTTTTTCTTATTTCTATTGATTACAGCCTGTTGAGTCTATTTCGCTGCGTACTACCGAATAACTCAAAGATAAGAATTTTTCTCTCAAATGTTTTAAGTCCCTGGAAAATAAACATGATATCTAACATCTGAAAATTTATGCATTTTGTCTACAATTTATAAGAAGCATCAAATAGTTTCGTATGAACGGGTTTTAAGATAATACTTATTCAACATGAAATGAAACCAAAAGTAACTAACATGAATTTTATTCCGATTCAGTTCTTCTCATTTAAACATATAAAGAACGACAGATAAAGGCGTGGCCTTTCGATAAAAGTAAAAGAAAACTATCTAAATAACATGTGCTATTCGTCACCATATATTTTATCAACATATCATATTGATAGATAAAATGTGATGTTCTAATTAGCTTTAATTTCTCGTCTGTAACAAAAACTCAACATCTTCTTCCAAATTAAGGCAAATACACTCTAGAAAAAGATCATCGTTGCTTTTCAGTTGGATCATTTTCATTGTAGAGGAAACATGACCTTTTCAAAGTCTCTTAGATAATGAAGAGTCCAAAGATAACCTTGCATTACATAATAATGTATCTCTGGTAGGGTGCCTTAATCGAAATCTATTCTTCAAGTTAAATTTAACAAGTAACTTCTTCAACATAAACTTACACCCATTGCAGCATTAACAATAAGCCCAGCAGCCATAATCCATGACATATGTGCTAGATAAAGAAACCAATAAAATCATGGAAAATAAAATACATCGAAACAAACATACATTCTTTATTAGTAGTAGGAGAAATTAAAGGTTCATTTTCATTCACAAGCAAAGATATTATATTCGACTGTTCACTCATTACTCTTCTGTATTTTTATTTTTTATAAATAGAAAATATGCGTTGTATAACGACTCATATATATATATATATATATATATATCTATGTCATTGTTAAATACAGCAAAAGAAAAAAGATAAGAATACGCAGAAAAAAGAAACTAAAATTTAATGTATGCATTCGCGATTAGTGCTTAACGATTTGACAACGAAACAGTTAGTTATTCTAAAACTCCGCATGAAATCATCTCTTCTGAATCTTTAATAGTCGTTATGAATTCTTTTGAATAATAGTTAAAATTATGCATTCTAAACACTCAGTACAATCCAGTTACAGTTAAGGAAAAAGTAACGCATTTTTCAGTAATGAAATACAACAGACCATTTCATATATTTAAGCGTATGTGAGATGGATCTCAAAAAACGAGCATCTTTTCATGGCTCTACTCAATTTAAAATGTTTTGGCAACAATTTCTTTTTCATAAGTATTTCTCCTTAGAATTTCAGGATGAGAAGCGAATTGGCCCTGCTATCTCGAGTGTCATTGACTGAAAGTATGGAAATTAAATTCACATCCATACATCATACATCACAATCCCTTTGAAACGTACCACTCAAGATAAAGTCTACCACTGTTCAAACCAATACTGATCACTATGCATAACTCGACTTCTGACATTACTAACTCTTTATTACACGATGCATCCGTTAGAACGTCGATCACAGTTTTTAGTGATAATTCTCTTTTCAGGATCTAAAATAATATCCAAAGTGGTTGATTCTCAGTCGCCAACCGTTTGCCAACAGGAAAAGGAAACATTCTAGAAAAATCACATACAACAACAATCTTTCTGATTTCACATATACATACTTTTCTTCGAGCTACTCATATAATCTGCTTTCTACCATGAGCTAGCGAAATGCCTTATGTAAATGAATCAAACATTTTCGTTGGGAAAAAGAAGATAAACTGTCTAAATTATCGAGTTTCTAACAAATCATGTGTTTCTCATGAGTGTAATGATAGAAAAGAAATTGAAGAGTCGAATGAACTACAGTGAGCAGCTTTTATTCTCAATGACAGTTGAAGACCGAAACACTTTTCTCTGTGACTAACTACCTGAAGAAAGTTTTTAAAATCTAAAACGTAGAGTTTGGGTGAGAGAGGGAGATCGTTAGGTGGGCGTTATTTTGTGATACAATTTTGATTGGTAAAACTCATAGAAGTGAAAAGGTAAAAAAAAGAGAATGAGAGTTTTGGATCATGTCGTTTTGATGGAAAGCGATTGCTGTTGTGTCAAAGAAGCAATTTCGATATTAGTCGAATCGAGTACTGCATTTTAAACTTCGCTACATATTATGTATGTTAGGAGATCGTGTTAAATACGGAAGTAAATTTCCTGATATGTATATATATACAGTGATCCTGCGAATGGATTTCTGCTGCAGTAATCAACCAGGAGATTATCAAAGTTCAATTGATTCTTTCTTGTTTCACAGCTGCAGAAGACTTTGTAAACTTTCATTATTGATAAAAACGTATGGTAGTTTGTTGCTTCTTTAAAATAGAACAAAACATGAGAGGCTGATCTGAAAATTGACTAAAAGGTAATTTAATGTTCAGCATATCCAGGAGTCAACTGGTGTTTATCAATTTCGAAAATCCGACCAATGGTACCAATTTTATATTTATTTATTGTCAGTGAAACTAAAACACCATACATGATAATATATAGGTGAATGGCCTCACAATCTAATTCACCATAAAAAACATTGCCGACATTAAAAAAATTATTTTAATGAAAAAAACAAATTTCTCGAGAGATTATTGTTTCTTACCTTCACTATGACCTATTTTCGAATCTGATGTACCGTTCAATAATGCTCAATTCAACTTTCTATCCGATGCGTTCTTTCGAATGCAACTAAAACGCAACAGTCTTAAACTTTCGCTGCAAATAAAATTACTTCAAAGCTTTATGTTATGTGCATGTCGCATACGATAAACTAAAACGTGAGAGAGGGACATATAAATAATACCATCATTCGTTAGTTTCACTTTGTTTTTGATGGATTCTATTGTTTACTTTCACTATTTTCTTATAGTGAAACAATAAAGGTGTATCATAATTTTCAGGTAATCTCATACGATTGAATTGATATTGAAAATACTTAGATGCGAATATTGGCTGGAAATTATCATGCGTACTTTCTTTGTCATAGTTTAACTTCATGTCGTTTGAATGTCACTCCCCCACTTGAACTAGCATTATTTTTTGGCTCTCAGTCGATGCATCACTTTCAAACTCCAATATGTATGAAGATGCACAATAATGACTAGTATTCTAATAAACACAACTTATTTTCAGAGCTCATGTGACTGATAGTGTGATATTTTACGTAAATCAATGTAAGACATTGGTTGTTATCTATATATTTGCCATCATTATGATAGTTCAATGAAGAAATGTATCTGACTAAATATGGGATGATGTAAGAATGATGGCAAAAGCATATAGAGAAAAATTGAAACAGAATCTTTGACATCAAATACGATTAATTGAAGAGTAAATATTAGTCTTGATTTTTCTCTTGTTAGCACAACTAATTCTCTCTGTCTAATAGAACTGAAATTATAATGCTTAACGATTGAGAATCAAATCATATCAAATCATATCGTTCCAGAAGAATAGACAAAATTGTTGTTTTTCAATAGGAAAATTTCAATAGTTGTCTTCGTGCATTTGTTTCTATTTCTCTTCATTAAAATTCATTTTTTTTAACATAATTTTATGAATTCATATGAATGCTGACGTGTGCTTTTCTCAGATGGCCGCCTCCAATCACACTGCTATTGGTCAATTTTTTCTTTTAGGTTGACATGTTTACTGGATTTGCACGTAAGCGAGCCTATAGGTCACATGATTGCATTAATGATTATTTGACATAGAGAGATAATTATGACAGAATAATTGTTTTGAATCGATTTTAAAAGTAAATTCTTTTATTTAATTTCATGTCTAAGGGACAAATAATATGCTTGTATTTAATCAGTTTTGCCATCCACTATTGAAAATACGTTGAAGATTGAAGATATCGGAAGCACTGATATATTTTACCTTTAGATTTTTTCCAACTTGGTAGTTATTTAGTTTTCACAACAGACGTCTTTTCCCGTGATTTCATGATGCATCTCAATTGTATTCAAATTTGACGCACTACTAGTTCTTTTGTGCAATGGAAATGCAATTCTAGGAGTATTCTTGGATCAAAATAAATGTTTGTTTTTTCGGTTGGCTAAGTATGTTTATTATAAGTGAAAGAGTAATTGAAATCATGCGTTTTTATAAGTTTTCACAATGTCCCTATAGATTCATTTTCTTTTCATGCATTATTCTCTGATTTCTACTTGACTCGCATTTTGAATACCTTCGAATTGTCTGAAAGTTAATTCTGAAGTAACACGAACAACGAACATGTTTTTTTTTTGTTTTTAAAATAAGATTTTTAACGTTCTTCTAGTGTTTAACGTTTTCAGAATGGCTTGTATGAATAAAATGATGACATGGTCAATTTTAGATTCTCTAAAATTAATATTGTAATTTACGATGCTCTAGTATTCCCTTCGATCATTTAAATGAATTTAAGACCATCTTTACCTGACTATTCGTATAGTACGAACATTGATCAGAATTTCCAGTGGCAAAAACGAAATCGATTCTCTACGATTTCAGGTGTGGACAAATGCCATTGGCATGATTCACCAACTTCATCTACTAATTTCATTTCTTCTTCGGGGTGTATATGGGAAAAGCCAGAAATTCATTCGTACAATGATTCGTCTCTTCGAATAAGTATATGGGATGAAACAGAGGCTCCACCCAAAAGTGATTTGATTAGAGAAAACAGCAACTCGATTGACGTAAAACAACATTCATCGACCAATAACTTGTTCTATGGTAAACATGTGTGGGATGAAGCTTGGATTCATGCTTCAGACAGTTTATCTACGAAAAGAAAATCTGCACATGATAATATAACTAGCAATGAAAATTCTGCGAATAAGACAACATCGATACTGTATAAACTCAAAGAAAAACAAATGTTCAATTCAAAGTCTGTATTAATGTTTTTTTTGAATAAATTAGGACATACGCTACTTTTTTTAAAGCTTGAATAAACCTCCGGAAAATCACAAAACAGACTCGAATAGAAGCGGTCCAAAGTGCAGAGTAGCTGGCTTTCTCATTTGCATTTCATTCTTTCTAGGTATCATTGGACTCGCTACGTTTCTTGGAATTTTCATTAACACATCGGGTGATACTACAACAATTACAAGTGAGAATTTCGATTCTTAGTTTCCAATACTTTAAAATAATGTTCTATTTTTCTTCAGCAAGTACCACTACTTCGGTAACAACAACAACAACGACGACAACGACCAGTACAACAACAACTACTAGTACAACTACCACCACAAGTACAACAAGTACTACTAGTACAACTACTACAACAAGTACGACAACAACAACCAGTGAAACTTCTACTACAACAACTACCACTACAAGTACAACGGCAACCTCAAGTACCAGTACCACCAGTGTCACGAGTAAAGAAGGCTTTTTTCATGATTTCGTGAATGAGTGACCTCAGTTAAGCCATCATCTAATCAGCTCCTTAGTCCGGATCCGAGAATTATTCAATTCTCTATTGAAAAATACTATGAAAATGCGAAAACCACTTAATAGTTTAACTCAAATTGCTCCCAATCATAAACAAAAAATTACCGAGGGTGTATCGCCTGCGAAGAAACTCTGCTAAGTGCAAAAACATGCAACCAGAGTGAGGTTCTAATGTTTATGTCAATATCAATGAAATTCCATGGGATGTACGCTCAAATAATAGCAGTAAAACAAAGCACGTGAGAGAAAACCTATCAAGTCTTGAAAATTTCACATGAGATTTTCGTGAGATAAACGGCAATCATGTCATGTTTCACGTAGACAGTATGTATCTCAATCTAAGCCGGTCCTAAACGTTAGATGCAGTAGTTTTCAAGGAGAAAACATTTTCATAAATGAATTGCTCAGTTTGTTTCTAACTCAAGTATTCATTTTCCTTACAATCTTAAAATGATCTAAAATTCAAACATGATATGAAAAAAAAGAATGTTGATATGATTCTTCACAGACAAGAAGATCTTATGCAACATGATGTCACTTGATGTCTGTTGCAGACGAAAGTGTGTGTGATTTTTTAGAACAGTGGCGACTCTAAAATTATGGATGGTTGAGGGTGCAATCATAAGCAAAGAACGTATTTTGCGATGTTGTATGAGTTTGTTTTTCGTTGATTTTGCTGGTAAAATAAAATCCCTTTCCTTGAAGAGGAAGGCGACAGGGCGATCTTATCTCCTCTCACCGCAATAAATTCACCACTGATTTAGAACACATAAAACAACGTGTAGTTTGAAAATGAGCTGTTGATTCTCTCAATAATTGTAACTAACAACCTGAAAAGACTGTAACTCTATCAAGATAATAAATACACGGAACAAACTACAGAGAGAACTAGTGCTATTCACCCATTGGACATTATTTTTTCTTCTTGAAATTTCGTTTTAGCAACGAGTGCTTATGTATGTGGCTCGACGTTCACAACCCTCCTGTACCTAGTAAATCCTACAATGACGGGTACCACGTTTACCTACTATAGTTTCACATATGTAGCTACACAAAGTTGTGTTACTCTTTCTTTTGGCTTTCGACAAGATCCGAACTATTGGACATTGGACGATGTTTCAGTGTCTGATGGTGTGACAAATTATATCGTGAATGGTGGTTTCGAAGCTGGTGCAGCCTATACAGGTTGGTCAGGAGCTTATCGCTTATCGTCTTCGAATTGTAATTCAGGCTCTTATTGTTACTCTGATGGAATCGTTGGATCACTTGATTATGTTAGCCAATCGCTTACGCTCACTGTGGGCACGACATATACTGTTTCTTTCTATTTGTCGACAGGCACTGGGTCGTCGGGCATCTATGCCAATATTACTATCAGTCCATGAGACAGGAAAACCAAGATCGATGGACAAGTCGCAAGATTTAAATTGCACTCCGAGACAGGATTTTCAAATTTAACTTCATTTATGTTGATGGAAACTCTCAAATAGAATTCGATCTTGCTTTGTAGGGAAAAGATTTCGTATCTGTAGCGTTCTCCTCGGGATTGGATTTCGGTGAGCATTAAATTGAACACCTCGCTCATGGCGATCGATCAATGTTCAGAGAAAACTTAGTCGAAAAATCATAGTACGGTGTTTGTTTCTCATTGATCGATGATCGCTAAAGTAGCTTAATGTAAAAAGTTTACAAATAATCTTAAAAGTAGTTGCTGTTGATGACTTTATGTGTACACAAAAATGTTTGTTGCATTCTATAATAGCAATCAAATTGTGTCTAACATGAAATGAGAAGTATTGTGAACACAGAAGAAAGATTGCAACAAACTTTTGTTTAATAGATATCTTTCAAGATTCACTGCGACACTTCACTCTCAGGTTCTAGATTCTGTGACAGAATTCCTTCTCAAGAATAGGAAGTCTTTCTCCGGTATCTAAATACTATAATTCTACTAACGTTTTCAACGCGTGTGATCACCGAGAGTGTCAAAAAATACCATCACATTCATACATTATTCATGAGTCAAGAAAGATTGTTAAAAATTGATCTTTATCGTTGAGTAGGAAAAGTTCTGAACAATTTATGGGAGATTCATCGATAACTATAATATGTATCACAAAGTGTGTGAGAATCTTCATTATAAATTTAGTCTAATACCAATAACAACACTCGTTGACTCACGTTGTCAAATATTTTGTATTCATCATTAACGGAATTCATTCTATAAAAGAAGGAACAGCTATTGGCATGAATTTCACACATCTCTTCAAAAATTACACTGTACAGTGAAGGAACATCTGAATTCGGCGAACATCTTTTAGTTTATAATTTCTTGTGTTATTGGCAACGGCTACCCTATATATACTGTATAGGAACCGGATATGACATTATATGCTAACAGTATCATATTCGCACAAATCTATCATTCGCGAGACGATAAGGCTACTAAAATGGTATCACTTCATTTTTTATATCGCCTCATTTACAGATAAGTGAACTAAAAAAAAACTAGTATTAAAGATACAACTACAGTCGTAGTTGTGTTTCTGATCAATGTGAATAGAAGAAAAATGAAGTAAATTCATAAAAAATTGACTTATAGTATAGTCGTTTCCACGATGATTACTCTGAATAAAATAAAGAGAAACAAAATATAGATCTAAATGACCCAAAGCTGTGTTTACTATTATGATTAATCGAAATAATAGTTCCTATTGTCAAATTTCATTATATCAACTCATGAAATCGATTTGCACGATCAATATGATATGTATGAGTCGAAAGTATCTACTCTTTGTCAACAGTTACTGCATGTGGCGGTTCTATGGCACGATAGTTGCAGGCTAGGTGTCTATGAATCACGGATAAAACATAGAATAGGAACATCGTATAACTCATCGCATCGTATTGCAATCGAGTCGTAGAACAAGTTAACGGATACGACTATCGCTTCAAGGTCGACGACAGTCGTGTTTCAGCTAAATATGTTAGCACGGAACGTGCTTCATTATTCGATCTGGCTTTTCAAGAAGTATTACAATCGATGTAGTATGCTGTAGCATTCATTTCGATCGTTATCGTACAAATAAGCACCTCGTCAGTGTATTTTTGGAAAGAACAAAGAAAAACAAAGCTTTTTTATGATCAAAGTTTGTCTTCCTGTCACCTGACACATTGATGTAAATACAACTAACATATACTACAATTCACAGTTTTTCATGGACTATCATTAGAAAAAAATTTCGAATTTCATAACTTCTATATATTCTATGTATTAGACGATCATACCATGCGATCATTTAATTACAGTAATGTACAGTTATTTACTGGCCATTTTATCTGGCCTGAGAAGATATACAAATGTGACATTCCATTTCACGTTTCGAATGAAAAGTCAATCACAAATCATACTTCTACTTCAAAAAGAATATAACGTCAAGACTTTTTTTTTCTTCTGTTCACAGTTAAGAATGAATGGAAAATAATGAACTAGCAAATGAAAGGTTTCGATGAAAAAAACGTAACAATTATGAGGTGATACTAGCGTTGTATTATTGTTTTTCTTTTTTCGTGATGGCTATTGTTTTTTTTCTCATTTGCACCTCCAACGAATAGAAATTTAAATAAGAGCGTGTTTTTATTTTTGTCATGCCTAGATATTAATTGAAAAATGTCCAAACTCAAGTGTTGATTTTGATCTACTGAAAATATTTCTTCGCATTCCAATCAATTTTTTTTACTGCTATACTAAACATATTTATGACGTAGAAAAGAATCGTCACGTTTTCCGACTTATTTTGAGCTGTTTGCTTTTTAACTTAATTTATTTAATTGAAGAACATATGTCGGCATCGAACACATATAGCAGATAATTTTAAAAGCAGCTGATGAAAACTAGACATGTTACTCAAACAAACCAAAGACAGTGTTCAAACTGTATAAAAACTATGTTGATGTCAATGATGAATAATTAAGATTACCAAAGTATGGGAGGCACTGTGAGACGCATTAATAAAAACGACATAGAATCGTTAAAACAGATTCCATTACCTTGATTTTCTTCTTTATGAAAATTATCCTAGTCATTTTTTTCATTTCCATTGGAAACCAGGCTTTGCATTGTTCATCTCTTCGATTCTGATTCGCAACCAATGAAATGTCGATCGTAAATAATTTGAATTTACATGATACCTACTACCATACCAGTTTTTCTCTTATTTTTAGAATTCTTTTCAGCTCAGACTAGTACTTGGTGTTTAAAATATAATCATAAGCATTTCGCTGTTTTAAGTGTGAAGATGATCAACTGAGTTTTTATGTGTTAATATTTGTTCAATACAGATGTATATTTTTTCCAAAACAATGCATTATTTCACTCATCAATAAATCTATAGACTCTTGATTAGTTGGCGTCACAGAAAGCTTCTTTGAGGGTCATCTACTTCAATACTTCATTCTTTTTAGAAAGTAGTATATAGACGTTTATAAACAATAGAACAATGATTGAAATCATGCTTCTTTTCAAGTCTTCCAAACGCACTTGATTGCGCAGTTTTTTGTGGCATGCATTGTTGGCATCATGTTGAATTTTCTTTTGCAGTGCGTTCGAGCTATATTTGTAATCGAATTCGAAGCAGTAAGTAAAAGGACATTCTTTGTTTCGCATAAATCAGCTTGCCGATTACCTTTTATTGATTATTCATTTCTCAATACGAGTGGTATTGCTAGTGAGAACTCGTACATTCATACATTTCTTTTCACTAATGGTCTAGATATCTATGTAATTCGAAATTTCTTTTAGCATTTTTTCTTGCCATTGTATTAAATTGTTGTTTGTCGGCCAACCTTAAATCTCTGACAGAAGAAATATGTGGAACAAGCCAGAAATACATTCGTTTAAGGACATATCCCACCAAACAAGTACATGGAATGCACCACAGATTCAATCTATCAGTAATCTAATTACAAGAAACAGTATCTGGGATAGTACACAACTGTTATCAACTAATAATAATGTACCCCATGGGAAAAGTGTGTGGAATGAAGCATGGATTCACTCTGCTGATAGTAAACCTATGGATAAAAATTCTCTACGTAATGGCAAAATTAGCAATAGACATTCTTCGAATAGTATAACACTGAAATTCGATCAAACAAAAATAACCAGTGTGCACACATCTGGGTAAGAGATTGCTCCTGGGATTTTTTCTTCTACGAATCTTACTTATTGCTATTGTATTCTGATTCGATAGTATACGATCAGGTTTGCAATCATTTTTCAATGGAAAGGTCATGGATAGTAAAACGGTCGCTTTTTTTATTGTTGCTGCAATTTTACTAGCCATTATTGTGCTTGCTACTGTTCTTGGAATTTTCATTAACACATCGAGCGAAACTACAACAAGTACAAGTGAGAATTTCAATTTTGTGTTTGCAATATTTTGAAGCATTGTTATATTTTTCTTCAGCAAGTACCACTACTTCGGTAACAACAACGACAACGACGACAACGACCAGTACAACAACAACTACTAGTACAACTACCACGACTACTACCAGTACAACAACTACCACTACTACCACCACAACTAGCACCACTACTACTACCACAACCAGCACCACAAGTACAACTAGTACTACTAGTACTAGTACTACAACAAGTACGACGACGACAACCAGTGATACTTCTTCTACCACAACAACTACAACAACAACTACCAGTACGAGCGCAACGACAACCTCTAGTACCAGTACTACCAGTGTCACGAGTAAATAAAGCTTGTTTTCATGATTTCATAAATGTCTGATACCATCTCAGTCAAGGTCTATTCAGCTCCTCAATGTGGACAGAGAAATATCCATTTGACTATTGAGCTATAGAAGAGTCGTATGAAAACGTGAAACCAAGGCAATACTTTCACTCAGATTCCTTCATAGGATACAGAAGCAAATATCAGAGGTGTTTCATATACCAAGAAACTCTTTCAAGTGCTAAAACGTGTTGCCGGAGTGAGACTCTCACCTTTATATACATGCCGCTGAGGCTAGACGAAGTTCAAGAATTATTGATTTCGGCTAGATGTTTTGTTGAATCAAACTAACCCTACAACCCATTTTATTCGCCTCATAAATCAGAAGACACTATTTGAGAGATATAGTATTTTCAAATGAACTATGTGTTTCCGAATATATTCTATGGAATATAAACTGCAAGAATAATAGCAGTAAAACAAAGCACGTGAGAGAAAACCTATCAAGTCTTGAAAATTTCACATGAGATTTTCGTGAGATAAACGGCAATCATGTCATGTTTCACGTAGACAGTATGTATCTCAATCTAAGCCGGTCCTAAACGTTAGATGCAGTAGTTTTCAAGGAGAAAACATTTTCATAAATGAATTGCTCAGTTTGTTTCTAACTCAAGTATTCATTTTCCTTACAATCTTAAAATGATCTAAAATTCAAACATGATATGAAAAAAAAGAATGTTGATATGATTCTTCACAGACAAGAAGATCTTATGCAACATGATGTCACTTGATGTCTGTTGCAGACGAAAGTGTGTGTGATTTTTTAGAACAGTGGCGACTCTAAAATTATGGATGGTTGAGGGTGCAATCATAAGCAAAGAACGTATTTTGCGATGTTGTATGAGTTTGTTTTTCGTTGATTTTGCTGGTAAAATAAAATCCCTTTCCTTGAAGAGGAAGGCGACAGGGCGATCTTATCTCCTCTCACCGCAATAAATTCACCACTGATTTAGAACACATAAAACAACGTGTAGTTTGAAAATGAGCTGTTGATTCTCTCAATAATTGTAACTAACAACCTGAAAAGACTGTAACTCTATCAAGATAATAAATACACGGAACAAACTACAGAGAGAACTAGTGCTATTCACCCATTGGACATTATTTTTTCTTCTTGAAATTTCGTTTTAGCAACGAGTGCTTATGTATGTGGCTCGACGTTCACAACCCTCCTGTACCTAGTAAATCCTACAATGACGGGTACCACGTTTACCTACTATAGTTTCACATATGTAGCTACACAAAGTTGTGTTACTCTTTCTTTTGGCTTTCGACAAGATCCGAACTATTGGACATTGGACGATGTTTCAGTGTCTGATGGTGTGACAAATTATATCGTGAATGGTGGTTTCGAAGCTGGTGCAGCCTATACAGGTTGGTCAGGAGCTTATCGCTTATCGTCTTCGAATTGTAATTCAGGCTCTTATTGTTACTCTGATGGAATCGTTGGATCACTTGATTATGTTAGCCAATCGCTTACGCTCACTGTGGGCACGACATATACTGTTTCTTTCTATTTGTCGACAGGCACTGGGTCGTCGGGCATCTATGCCAATATTACTATCAGTCCATAAGACAGGAAAATGCTTTGAATGATATCAAGATTGTAATTGTCTCCGAAAGGAAGTGACTGAATTGAAGTTTGAACACTTTGATTTCCGTTATTTGTATTTGTGTATTTAAAAAATATATTGATAATCCTACATCACGAGGAAGATCGAATTATACTCATTGATTCTGTTTTTTTTATCATTTAAAGTTAGTTTTCAAATATTATTCTCTAGTTATTTAATTGTGTTTGACTCGGGCCTCGTTTGATTTGAGATTGAAGCTCAGAAGTGATTTGAATGTAAGCCACAATAACCGACCTAAATTCAGAATGGGGTTAATATGCAAATCTGAAGAGTTTCTTCTCTCTGTTGAAAGCAAAAGGAATTTGAAGTGACATCTCTCTGTGGATTAAAAAGATCGGATGATGCTCAAATACGAGTATATGTGGTAGCCATCACTAAGGCGGGTGAGAATTCCCCTAAACGATTAAGAGTTCATGGAGAAGATGTGAAATGGTTGCCGTAGCAAAACACATCACTAGTCCATTAATTGTGTGGTCTTCTGATGTGTTGAAAATCAGAAAAGCTCTTGAATGGAGAAGCGTATAGACCGATACTCATCTGCTGCTATATTATGAATGAATAAATTTGTAAGAATGTTGATTTTTTCTTTAACCTTTCTCCAGATTCCCATCACACATCAATTTGTACGAATGAATACATAATATCCATCCATAAGAGACATTGATTCTCTGGTAGACTAAACAGAGTGTGATTGCAGTAAAATCTTTCATACTAGTTTTGAGAGCGATCGGCTAATTCAGTGTGACTTCATCTCATTCTTTCTTGTCTTTCATTCATTTTTCTCTGGTAGCTATGATCAGTATGATGCGAAATATATACGAGATCATTGATGGCCATGTATCTTGTATACGTGCTTGTAAGTATTGTAGTTCGGCATATTATTCAGTTTCGCTTGCATTGAGGCATGCATCCAATGCACCCCACATCCTTATCTTTTTAATGAATTACAAAATCTTCAGTGAAACCATGCTACCGTCAATTAGCCAGACATGTTTGTTTAAATGAAAAAACAATGGCCTACACCCAGTGAAAAATATTCTCTGATTTCAATCAAATGATTTTGCAACAAAATCCAATCCTCAATCCGATTGATAATCTCGATTATGATCGATCACCATTTAACCCAAACTTGATGTTATTGCTAGCCCAGTGGTGATTAGTTTGATTGAAATCGGATTGTTCTGCAGCACAATTCAAAATTATCAATCGATTGACAATTTGGATTTTACTCGAGAATAATCTGATTTCAATCAATCTAATTTCCACTGGGCTAGCAATAACATCAAGTTTGGGTTAAATGGTGATCGATCATAATCGAGATTATCAATCGGATTGAGGATTGGATTTTGTTGCAAAATCATTTGATTGAAATCAGAGAATATTTTTCACTGGGCAGTAGCGGCGCGAATAAGCGATGATTCACACGTTCTTTTTCATGAATAGAGTATGGGTGTGGGTTAGGGTATTTTTATATGGGTGGAAATCACATCGGCATTGGATATCTGGTTTGTTCGAACACCCACACTCTCATTTTGTCTTTTTACTCCCATACAGAATCCGTCGATAAGTAGCATAGTGATTTCGTCACGGATAACCAAAGTTCGAGCAGGATATTTGAACTCCATTAATTTAGGTTAGGATCGAAAGTTTATTGTAACCTAGTGAGGTAGAAAAAATGTAGGAGGAAAAGTATAATAAAAGCACTTGTCATGTCTAGGATTAAATATCAAGATAGAATATCTGGAATCATTGATTTCATCTGTGTCAAGTTTTTGTATGAACAATCTGTGTGACAAATACTATAGTAACTGATATTCATGATGCATCAATGATATAATTATAGATAATGGATGTGAGATTTGTACTGGCGATGTCTGGAAGAGAAAAGATCTGCCCAGTATCTTGGCTAAATCGCTGACTTTTGTTTTGAAAATTAGTTTTGTTGGCTTTTCAATTTGCTCTAAGAGAGAATCTTTTTTATTGAGTCATTTACTAAGGGTAATGTTGAAGGATTTGTTATTGATGAAATAGCATAAGAAACTATGGACACAAATACAAACCGCTCACGGTTTTGTACGAAGTGCATGAACCTACGAATGGTTTAACAAAAAATGTAAAGTAATTTTAAGAAAACTGTTAAACCACCAGAAAATTTTAAGAACTACAGATCATTTCGTATAGTTTGTGCGAAACCATCAATCACCCCAATGAAACTGAAACTTTTCGTGGAAAACATACAAAACCATAAGATCAATAATATGAAGGCGAAAAGTTCAGTACAAACAATTCTAAACCTTCTAATGTTGTACGACAATTCTCATTGCTCAGAATAAGAAGGACGGAAGCTTTGGTTAGAAATCGGAACCATCAATCAGTTATTCGATACATTTCCGTTATGTTTCAATCCAGTTTACAAGTCAATTGCCTGGCATGCCACATTAGCCTTCTCCCTTCCCCTCTACAGACTTCAATGTCCGACAGTCTACGTACTCCACGCGTTCAGCTTGCCATCATTGAAAGAGGATTGTAGTTGCTCACTTATTTGAGTTCATGCCAAACATTGAAGAAATAATCGTGCTAAATTTAAACCCCCAGAACCGCAATGATTTTCGAAAGGTTGTTACCAAATCTTTTATTGGGGGTTGAACTGAGGTCTAAATTAAATAAAACCATTTATTTGAGAAAATTTTCACTCACCTATTTATTCAACTGTGAAATGAATCTGAATGGTACAAATAAATGTAGATTTTAAGAATTCATACTTTCTCATTAAACAGAATCTAAATACAATTATCAAATTTATGCTTTAAAAATTCAATTCTACGTGTGTATTCGATGTTAAACCTAGTCCAACAACAATCTAATCTGAATACCCAAGATTATGCAAGAATCTTAAAAATACGATCCTCAAGAAATCTTTTCACACTTGGATTTCGCTGTGTGTCTTTGATGATTTTAAAACTTACGCGAAACACAGCAAACACATGTTGTGAATAACGGATCAGTTTTAGCGGTAAACAGCTGTATTTGTCTTTCCTGCAGTAAATACACTGATATAGGAGCCGGTAACCGGACCGGTAAAACCGGCAGTTTTTTCTGCATGTTTACCACGTGTAAAAGTAAAAAAATAGGATGCTTAAAATTGCTTAATTGATGATTTGGAACAATTTTTTCGTCAAAGACTAGAAACGAACCGGTTAACCGCTTGTTTCTAGCAGTAGCCGTGGTATTTATCAAAACCGGCGGTTTACCGTGGTGAATGCTGGTAAATTTTCACTGATGAGAGCCGGTAACTGGTCCGCTAAAACCGCGGTTATAACCGCCGATTTTCTTGTGGTTTGTATAAGACGGGAAGATATCAGCTTGAAGATCATGTAGGTATAAAAAATAATTGATCTTTTTGCGTCGTCTTTCTAACTTAAAAAGATTGGATTATACAAAAGTGTCTTTTTTACAGACTTTTTCTTCGGAACAATCGAATACAAAGTAGAAAAAAAGTGTATTCTTGAACTGGAAGAATTATCCTTGTACTACAGTCTTTTAAATGTTTTTCAATTTAATCGATTCATGTAGGTCAAAGTATTTCATAAGCAATAATTTCTCCGATCACAAACTTTTGTTCACTTCTCTCTAATTCCCAGACTCTTTGCTTTTCCCTAACAACCAATTTCCATTTGAAAATCCATGTTTTGGAATATTGGTGTGTCAAACAAAACCAAATAGCTACGCTTGATTCAGAAGTCAGCTACATGATCTCACCCTGACTGAGATTTCTTCCAAACTGCGGCTTCTGTTATCACATGAATAATGCTTTTATCAATATTTGTACACTATTCTTGGCTGACTCATACTCACATACAAAAGATCTGTGTCCAGTTAGATTTGAAAGTGTAAATCATAGCACGACGATCTTCCGCATACAGTAGGCATCAGTAAAGTTACAATTTAATCTCTCTCACACATTAATTTTCCATTGGTTTACATCAGTAGATAAATAATCTTTTTCTAACTGAATTTCGTCAACTTAATGGTTTTTTGTCTCGAAAGTGCTCCATGATTTTCCGCGTGGCATAGAAATAATAACATACGAAGAAAGACATTTTGATCGTTAGAAAACGATTTGGAAAATATATTTATGAATAGCTCGCATGCAACATTTCATCAACGATTCGAGTATTATACTTATTAAGATCAAATGTAGCCTCTTTGAATCTACTAAAAATGTATAATGATGTCATGGTTAATGGGAGTCACATCGGAACCATTGACTATATATCACCAAAACCAAACTAAATCAATTATCAGCTATTTCTGTTCGATTGAAATCGAACGAAATTCTTTTCAGAAGAATTAAGATGAAGCTTTAAAGGAGAACCTGATATGCAATCAGCTTTCATGATAGGATCGACAACGATTCTGAAAAAATTCACAATCATTGCGTACCAACTTCAATATTTTGGAGTAAAGAACTTGAACGTTCTGTCTTAGAGTTTTTGGTACTTCTACACGACATGCACCGCTTACTCGACGAACAATGAAATGAAAGGGGGAAATTTTTCTTGGTGTTTATTTAATCCATTAAACGCGAAATGTATTTAGATGGCAAAATGAACCGAAAAAAAAAGTTTATTTAGGAGAAAAAAAGAGTGACAGTGAGCCAGTACACAATCAACGAATAACAGAATGTTTGATCAAACAAGAGGATACCGTAGCCTTATGTGNCTTTTTTTCTATCTTCTCATTATGTCATCTAAATACCTTTCGCGTTTAATCGATTAAATAGACACCAATCAAGTTTTTTCCCTTTCCTTTCACTGTTCGTCACGGAAGCGGTGCACGTTGTGTAGAAGTACCGAGTTTTTTTGTACCTTTTTCTTAGGCAATATCTCATCCAAGCCTGGCACCTTCAAATAGTTATTATTTTTTCTCATTTGCAACCAGATGTGGCTATTACCTGTTAATTAATTTTACACTTAAATTCTCATCGCATTATAATTACAATGAACTAAAACTTTTATGTGAAATTAATTAGAATTCCGGTTTTCTATACTATTTATATCGGGCTTACATGATTTTTGTAAATTAAAGTTGATCTCTGCTATTCAAAAAAGTAACGGTCGCAACACTTGTTCTTCGAAGCATATGTGAGGTTCTGTTCTTTTTTCTTTTTGATGCTGTTACCCAGACAGACACGAAAAGGATAAAACGCTGTTTTGACACACCGGAGTGAAAAACTTATAAAATCAACGCTTTAAAACCAGTTTACTAGACAACTTCAAGAAATAAACGCGTGAAAACGATTTTTTAAATCCCTTAATGGAAAAATTCTGTTTTGACTTGTTGAATGGCAATATTTATGAAAATCAACACCATAAAAACCATTTACTTTACAGATTAAAGAAATAAGTATGTTGTAAAGCACATGTAATCGACTAATGTAGAAAATCAAAGCGTTTAGGAGGCATCGCTATTGGTTTAAAGGAGATAGGAAAAAAACAAATATGAAAGTGATCGCCGTTTATGATTCATTCGTGCAGCATCCTGTCTTAAGAGAAATACATTTGAAGTAAAGCACAACTATGAATTTTATTAATGCCAAGTGCTTCTAATTCGATTGGGGCACTGAAAACAAACATAGAGTTACGTACATGTGGGAATTGAACATTTGTTCCAAATCGAAAAGCAAGTTTCTAAATCATAGATTTATAATGAATAACTTCGATTAATGATTAATTGGATATTCCATAGAGTAGGTTTTTACATGGCTTGACATCACCATCGATCCATGAATATTTGCTTACAATTTATCCCATTTCAGTCTAGTATTGTGTGAAGCTTACATCCACAACTAAATGTGCCCATTTGCATTCGAATTCGATTAAGAATACTTGCAATTGAAGAAACTTTATTTCGAAAAATCATATCACATATAGTTCTTTTGAATTAACAAACGAAACTTTTATCAGAACTCGAATTCATCACTTCAACGCAGAAGAGATCTAATTTGTATCCATTGCCTATGATTAAAAATCGTCTAAGATAGCACTATTTTAATAAGATTTCTCGTCAAAATAATGGTTAAAGTCCATTAAACTTTCGTAAAATTGGGTTTCAAATTGGTGACCCTGAAACGCACCGTTCTCTCTGTTTTAAGTTGGAGAATCGTCCTGTTTGTGCTTTTTCGAATTTCTCTCCTCGACAAGCAGTAATTAGCATACTGGATGAACCTCTATGATACATATCATGCTCCAAGACCCAATAGCATGCTACATCTATTTATGTAATTACTAAAACAAAAACAAATCATATAAATACCGATCCATAAGTTTTAATCGATAAAAAATTAAATGCTTCAATTGAAACTGAATATGGTTGCATTGAAATTCAAGTAATGTCTTTAATAGCCATGTTAAAATTGATCAGCGATCGAAAATCTTATATAAATCGATTTTTAGAAATTTAAAAGATTTTAATCATTATTTCATTTTAAAAAATTCGAAAAAAATAAAGTTAAAATGTCCCATGATAATTGATTTTAACCAAAAAGAAAACAAATAAAATCAAATTTTTATTAGTGTTTTTCAACTCCATCCCTTCTCACTATTGAGGCACTGGCAGTGTATGTAAATTATGTTTAGTATAAGTAGAAAATTTAAATCACTTATATACAAGAAAGTTTGGTCTAATCGTTATTTGGCTCCCTCGTAAGTTTAAGTATTCTTGGTTGAATCTAACCTGAAGTAAGTACTAACTAATTACAACGCGTTAAACTATGAACTATGTGCAATACCGTTAAAATGGTTTTCCTTGAGCTTCAATAAACTTATGAAAAGTGTCCGAACTTTTGCATTTTAACGCGTTCTCTTCGCAACGCTTTGTATCGTTGTTGAAGTCGAAAACTTATCAACTGTTCAAACGCCGAAATTCGCACATTTCTCTACATATTCAACGCGTTGAGAAAAAACAAAACTGCGGGCGTTTTTACCCGTGAATTCTTGAAATTTGTCTGCTTGGATAGTCTTCTCTCAATACTGTCTTCAATGGTTGCATGTTGAAATTACTATTTTTCTTCATGACAGATGTGGTTATCTGTGCAAGTTCACACATCAATATGAGTACTCGAATATGAATAAATTTCGAGCTTTCAGTTCAAATTCATAGGGTTATACAGGTACATGAGAATCATAGAATGAGAAAACTTTATTTTCTGTGATATAAGTTTGCAAAGGCAAAATAAGTTTGAGACCGACTTTAATGAAAGACATACAATGAAACTAATTCAATTTGCACGACTTGTGATACTTCATAAAAATATCCCATTGTCCTGTGATCAATTTGTTTTCCATCATTTCACTCAATAGTGATATATTGCTTTCAAGATGCCTCGATATTTTTTTGCAGACTGTTAGTAGCTTAATTCTAATTTTCCTCTAAAGTCTAGTTGATGATGTATAGACTAATTATACGAATGCAGAGAGAAATTATTGTAGCTTACAGCGAGAATCGAGAATACTTCCGGTTCGGCTGTTTTTCAGAGACAGGACATGGAGATATTCTTTTAAATATAATCAGATTTCAGAAATATTTTACGCAGCATCTTTCAATTTTTTACAACCCACGTCGATGGACTGAAACAATTATCACAGTGGTACAACAGATGTGAAATAACTAAAATAGTAAAAACGTCAATTTTAGTCTTCAGAATCTTCAAGAGAAATTTATTTTATGCTTACAAGTGTTCAATGACATTCTGAAGACAAACTATTGCTTAGTGTTTGATTTGAGCCAGTCTGCACGGACTATGTAATTTTTTTATCAGATTGCGAAGTTAATCTGCAGTATGAATATTCCTGACGTAGAAAAAACACGCTGAATGTTTTCCTTCGCTTACGAGTAGTATAACCCGACGGAATAAATACGATTGGATCTTATCGGATCTAACAAGCCGAAGAAATCTTTGTCAGAATCCAGGTCATAGAAGGATATTCGGACACCTATAGTATTAAAATTCTATTTGACTGTATTTTTTGTATTCGAATGGGAAAAGCAGGATTCTGATTGGTCTTTGGTGTTGAGACCCGATACGAATCAGAATTCAATGTATTAAATCGGATTGATTATCATCGAGAAGGAAGTGCGAATAAATTTTCTACAGAAAAATGGCATGGATCCCATAATCTGCATTCTTACTTCAACCAATCTTTTTAATTGACATCGAACACCGATGATTACATATCGTGTGTTCTCCCTCTAGTCCCCAGATAAAAATTCGAGAAATATTGCGCTGAGTTTTTTCCTAGAAGGATAATACTAGCAGTGTCGCGTACCACAGTCCGACTAGAAATGGATCAAATAAGAGAAAAGAGAAGTATCTCTGATAATTTTTACACAGATATTTCTCATACTACAGCTCATCGAAAATATACTTTTTTTCAGAGATATTCTAATTCAATGAAGTGAATAATAGGAAAATGCTAACATAGAATGGTAATTTCTGATTTTCTTCGTTGCACGCGTGCAACGAAGAAATACCTTGAATCTTTTCCAATAATATATGTGACGATTTCTGATAGAAGGGAGACTAGTGCTGATGGAGTTACACTTTATTCATTCCTTCGTATCATACAATCGTATCGTTTACATGAAAAACCATGTGCTTATATACGCACCCATAACAAAGAAGAATAGAGCATGAAAAGAAAGAATACGAAGTCAAGGGAAGGACAGTGAAATAAGAACAATAAGATAATGAAAGAAAGTATGCACAGAAATAAGGATACAAAGTAAGAACAATTGAGGACAATGAAGTAAGGACGATTCATTATTGAGAAGAAATGAAGAGGGAAGGTTAAACATCATTTATACAATGCACTCAAGCAGGAGCATTACACCCCTGGATGGAAACTGGACGTTCTCCACATAGAACGTCACAATATACAACATAGATTTATCAAGTTAAGCAAGGATTGACATGTTTGCAACATGTGTGTCTAGAAAGACTCATGGAATTGTTAAAAGAAACGTTTTTCGTTTCCAAGAGGTGCAGAGTATAATAACATATATTGCTCTGTAATCGTTAAATGCTACATTCAACTTTTCATGCCCTTCGTCTTAAGCACATCTATGTTATTCTCTGTCATATATATAAATACTCTGTATGAACAACTTTCAATCTACCATTATTTCACTAACTACTATATTGAGAAAGCATAGGCTTTACGAGATGGTTTAGTTTTCAGTTAGCATGAAAACCCCGATATATACGTACACCAAGCATCAAAGGATTCTATTCCTACGGAAGAAAATGTTCCTGATGTTATCTTAATGAATGACTTTTGTTGCACGAACAACTCTAAATTAATTCTCTAAAAGATTATTATTGTTTCTATCGATACAGAGACGATGTTGGATTTGAAAAAGAGGTCTTAATGGAGCATTCCATGTCAAGCTCGTCCCATCATTTTCTCACCTCCACAACGAGTTGAAATTTCTCAGATTGAAAAGCCATGAGCTAGACAGGGTGGAATCGGAAATTTCAATGGGTATTCATCGGCTGCAATCAACCACATTAAAAGAAAAATTCATTTTCAAAACATCTCACACGTTAGCATAGCGTTCTTCTCTCGAAAAACTCCATGTAATTTTCTCATTAGCTAAATCATATTTAAGTAGTGCACAAAATGCCGCAAACAATTTTTTTTTCAACTACGAAATGACATATTTTTTATTCCTTCACAATTTCCTTGTTCAGCTTTTCATGTTGAATATCAAGAACTTTGAAATACTTAATCATTTTCTCCAATAGCCATCAGGCTGTATCTAATCAGAATTGCCATCCACCAATGTTAGTCACGGGTCCTTTTGCATATCGTCAAGTATAAAACATTATTTTTCCGATAGATTAAAAACCTTTTGAATTAAGAGCCAAATGAGAACTCCTTCTGTTTACCTTATGGTATATGGTGTTCAAGTGTTTATGATAGAATCGCAAAGGCATTGATTCTACAAATATCCATGGTGCTTTTAGTTTCGATCCATCATAGGTTTAACAAAGATTCTTCCACTATTTGCTCTTTTTAATAGACGAAACACGTACATCTTGAAACGATGTAGCAATGCAATATCAAGATAAGTACATGATCTGAAAGAGAACCAAATCAGTATCCTAGACTATTCACTACTATATAATTGTAAATCAAGAATTTCTCAGTGATTTAGAAAATCATGAAGAAAATATGCAGGCATCACATTTCTGGACCGTAGAAGCGTGCAAAGTGGAATTCAATAAAATATCTTCCTGGTTTATAACTTATTTGCAATGGAGAATAGGCAAGTAGGAGAGTGGCTGCGAATATGTGTTTCTCTCGTGTTCCCACGGAAAAAACCTTTTACGAAAACCGCGGTTTCATCGTAGACCAACGCGTTGTCGATTCGAAAGTCTCTATAAACCGCGGTTTAGAGCGGTATTTTGCACCGCGTTCACGAGAAACCGCGCTATGCATACCTATAACCGCG